>JANRMT010062842.1:3093655-3163012 GCA_026402145.1 Polypterus bichir lapradei | reverse complement strand
GAGCATTTTCTTTTATAATAAACATTTCATTAAAGATATATCTGTTACCTTAAGTTCTTTTTAAAGTCAAAATATAATTACATAACTAAAGTTAAACTAATATGTGAGTGAAACAATTACTGAATACAAATAAAATTCCTAGTATTCTTATTGTTTGCCTTGAGCATGTGATACTAATGGATCAATTCATCATTGTTATCAGAAGCAGTAATCCATAGATCTCAGAGGTGTTTCTTTCACACAATATACCATCCTTTCAGAATGCATCATTAGCTCCTGCCAGTCAATTAAGTGGCAGTATAATGGACTATGCTGATAAGAAAATAGATGTGTTTTAAAAGACTGTAAATAAGAAAATGACAGTATTTTCTGAAGTGTATACTTACTTACTCTGTGCTTTCTAGAATTCCACACTTGGCAAAGATTTGCAATTATAGCTAATAATATTGGGATTTTTACAGTACAATAAAATAGGGTTTGAAAAACTGAATATGCATGTAAAATATGTAGTTTTATTGAATTGAAGGTACTATTATAATTAAATCTTAAACAACCGTAGAATTCCAGAAGTGCCCTGGAAAGAAAAATTAGGAGACATCACCGTACTGTTTACAGAAATAGTTTCAAATATAAAAAGCTCACAAACTGATATGTTACTAAAGAAAATAAACCATTTTTTTTTGTTTTTTTTTCCAGAATAGATTTGCTTACCAAAAATGAATTGTTCTTGTATTACATGAACATTTCCTATTTTTTATCTATATAATATAAGCAGATTCCTCACCATCCAGCAACTACAACTCAAGGAACTTTGCTCCACTGCCTGGATAATTCATCTGCATTAGCTGAAGCTTAAGCACTTAAATTTTAACTCTAGCTCAATAGTCAGCAATTTACCATGGACCAGGTCAGGCTGATCATATATCTAATATGTATATATGTGTATGTTGCACTCTATACATAATAGTTGTGTGTGTTTTTTGTTGGTGCTCTGTTGTCACTTTTGTAAGGAGACATGGCACTAAGAATTACTTATGTATTGTGTACTCATGATAAACATGAACTTGAACTTAATACTAGTGATAACTTTTGCTCCTTGAAAATGTAAAATTATGCTCTCAGCTGTCTAAGAGTAAGAATTAACCTTTGTTTCCCAAATGGTAAGGTAGCATTCTCACCATATGAAGTCTTAACAAAGCATTCATCAGTCTTAAGCCTGCCCTGCTGTTGATATGAAAACATATGCAGTTGCACCAAACCAATCATATAATTGACATGCACTGTCTCACCACCATTGTCTGTTGCTTGACAAGAGGAGGACACTTCATGATTTCTGCCAGTGCTTTCTTTATTGGAGGTAAAGCATTGGAGACAAAACTGAAATCAGTTTACATACTGTACTTGTCAATCATTGAATCTTGTAATGATTATTGGGTTTCAAACTTGTTAACTGATTTTAGCATAGATTTTGAAAATTTGCTATTGTTATTCACAGTGTTAGGGCATAATTGTTTTGTTTGTTTGTTTAAAGCATAGGTGTATAGGGGTTCAAACTTAATAAGAAATAAACATGAATGTCTTTTCACAAGTGCATAATCTGAAGGGTAAAGAAAAGTTTGTTCCAATCTATTGTATTTACTTCTGCTTAATCTGTGGCCTGAAATGATGGTTTATACTTATATAATTATGGTATGATGTATAGAGTAACATAATTCTGTCCATGAATGAAAACCAAAACCCAGTTAAGTTGATTAGGGTTTTCTGGGGCCAGGCAGTATAAGGTACAAGGCATGTAGGAGCTCAGAGAAGGGGAAGGCCAGCATACATATCCACATTTGCTTATAATATATGTGTCAATTTAGAGTTGCTAATAAACCTTAAATTTACATTGTTGGGATTTGGGGATAACATATGCCGACATAGAGAGGACTTACAAACTCTGCATGCATAGTGTAGAGGACAGATTTGAACTCAGGACCTGTGAGACAGCAGCATTAATCGCTACACCATTAATTCTACTTCCAAGAAAATGATTTTCCTTAATTATTTAGTTTGCTACAAAGTATTGTCCCAAATTATTTAATTATTTTTAGTATAGATCAAAAGTTATAAAGTGCTACCACTTTTGATCGTGAAAACAGTATTAGTAATTTACCTCATTATTTAAACTTTTTTAAGATCTCCTTCTTTAGAGCTAATGTGTAGTATGTTAATGTGTGTGTCTGAAGAATTTAAGGGACAGCTTTCTCTTACTTTATTTATGTAAATTTTTAGTTACTGTCTTTATGATACAATTAAAAAATGCTCACATTTCAGCTCTTTTATGATAAACAGCCAAATACATATTGCATTTGTTAGACTGTTACTGAATGCTACTGTAACATAATTAACATTGCATTTTCTAAGTATTCTGAACTAACTGTAGACTAATTAAATAATCTTCATATCTCTCACAAAATAGTTTTAAATTACTGATTTAATCAATCATGCAATACCTGCTTAATGGCTGCCATCTAGCAGATGGTGGTTTTAAGAATGGCTGACTTTAAACATTTTGTGAATATATGCTAGTATGTAAAAGATGGGACTATGTTTGAAGAATAAAATTACAGCAATCAGTCAGGTGTATTCAAAAAGAGCACGGACGAGTGACTGTAAAAATACCTGACAATGGATTTCAGCAAATAGTAAGCGTCACTTTCTGTGGTATTTATTTGTTTTCAGAAAACAGTTGTGTAACTGGGTGGCACAGTGATAGTGCTGCTGCCGCGCAGTAAGGAGACCAGGGATATCATTCCTGGTTCACCCTGCATGGAGTTTGAATGTTCTCCCTGTGTCTGTGTGGATATGCTGTGGTATCCTCCTACTGTCCAAAGACATGCAGGTTAGGAGAAATGGCAATCCTAAATTGGCCCTAGTGTGTGATGAGGATGTGCTTCTTCCTACCTTGTGCCCTATGCTAGCTGGGATAGGCTCCAGCAGATCCCCGCAACTCTGCTCAGGACTAAGTGGGTTAGAAAATGACATAATAGTTGGATAACTCAAGTATAAAAAGATGTTTATTTAAGATGGAAATGTTGTGGCTGTGTGTATGGATATCTTGAGTAAAATGGTGTCCAGAAGGAATTGATAAGAGGATAATAAACAAAAGATAAACAGAAACAAGTAGGAGAAGGCTAAATCTATGTCGTTATGCAGGAAAGGGTCAGAGCACCAACATAGCCAGACATAGGTGTATGAAAAAATCAGAAATGAAAGACCAAAAATCGAAACCAAAATAACAATGCAAAAGTCCTCATGTAAACTTGTTTTTATTTGCCCCTAACAAACTTTATTTATAGTGTTTGTCTATATAATCAGACTAGGGGGCTTCACTCGCCAAAACCCCTGGCCTGCACTACTCTCCAGCCACTTCCCATCTCTGCCGCTCGCGTATGTGGATTTCACTTTCACGAAACAACAAAGCTTTTAATTTTCGCGGATATGCCTCTTCATTGGAAAGACTACTTTTCCCTGATGGCAACACGAATTAGACAATCTCTTTTCGCTGTTCCATTATTTCAGAGTAATAATTTCCGTTTGTTTACGCTAATGCAATCTTTACAATTATTTGTTTGAGACTGTCAAATTTTAGTACTGTCATTTACTCTAACCTGCACTACATGTGTATCGCGCCAATGTTTTTGAATTCTTTATGACGTTCTACTTTGTCATCTACTCTTTGTCTTTTATTTCTGGCCCCAGGCGTGGTTAAATCTCTTGGCACAAAGTCTCATTTCGCAGGACGTGAAAGTATCTCTCTGAAAAAGTCACGTCTCGTCACAGGCTAAAACGTCTTGTGTCATCCCAGGATTTTTTTTATTATAATAGTAAGATATAGAGTACTGTGCACTGTCATTTTATATAGGTAAGATGTGTCCATTTCATGTGATCGGCAATAGGCACAGCGATCATGCAGGCTGTCACAAAATCATAGCAACCACACAAAAAACAAATCACAGAATGGTGTGACTAGAAAAATGATAAATATTATAAGCTCCCAAAAAACAAAAGTCCACATATTACACCAAAACCCAGATTCATTACACAGTTAGATGTAGGGATAATAGGGATAATAGGTCCTAACAGTTGCATTTTTTATGCAGCTTTGGAAAAGTCATTCATGCCTTCAGAGTTTTTGAATGGTCTGATAGTTTTATGCATGCATGTATTCTTTATACAGTACATCTTTAATTAGTATCAAGAGTTTTTAAATTTTGTTAATGACATCTTAAATTAAAAGCAACTTATTTAAAGTTATTGGCAACGCAAATGGCCTTTCTTCAACAAGGATCACTGTACAGAATATATACTTTGTGCTAAATTTTACAGAAGGAATTGTAAATAATCTGTTTCTTGTTTTATTTTGTAAAAGATAATATTTACGAATATCCAATTCCAGTTGAGCAAGTTTTTTAAAATACCCCTTCAAACAACTAGGTGGAAATTTCAATTTTTAACCTTCTTTGGATCAGAAGTATACTATGTTATAGTCCATGTTATGTGTGTGCAGGTTAAGGGCTCTAGGGATTGTTGCAGTGTACCAATGCCTTCTCTCTTCCTCACTCAGTAGAACGGAAGATTGATGACCGTTCCACTACTGACTTCACTCCATTGTCCGCCCCATCCTGCCAGAAACATACAGTATATGGCCAGAAATTAGGTCATCTGTGAATCAGTACTACATTAGACTCCAGTCTGAAAAGAAGTTTATCAATATCTTTGTAAAACATCATTATTTTTTTTATTTATTTTCATTATAAGGGGTTATAGATGTGCTCCAAACCTTTTTCATGTCCGCTGTTTGTATTACAGAATCTACCAATTTAATTCATGTTTTGAAAGCGACCAATCAGGTGGTGCAAAAAAACTGTAGGCCAGTAGCTATTACATACAGTATTTTATAATATTTTGAAAAGATTGTTAGAGGCTAGATTTTAAATTTCACATCTGCTTATTAAATCTGCACCAGATTGCTTTTCAAACGGGTCATGAGATGTGAGGATACTGTTATAATATTTCTGAATTTGATTTACAGACACTTGGAAGATGTCAGATGTCACTCCAAGATTGCATCTATTGAGGTTTTTCTTCAGCATTTATTTACTGTAACTCAACATGTTGGCTCAGTGATTGTATGGGTGATCAATAGTATCACTTAACTCTTTAAACTGTTAGTTCAGCACAGATCATTTTGCTGAGCATATAAAACTTTGTGTTAATGTTCACAATATGACAGACTCAAAGAGGCAATGCAGTAGCATGAGGGGCTATATTCAATTGCTGTAAATGAGCTTAACGTTTGTCCGTTTACCTAACAAACCTCGCAGCTCCCAGTGAATAAATGAAAAAATTAGGTCAAGCCCCACCAGCTGTTTCATAGTCATCTCATATTCTCTGCACGACACTGTTTAGCTAAGTGTATTATAGAAGAATATTACACAAAATGAAAACCACAGATTTTTATACTGCACAAAATTCTTGACATAATCAAACTTGTTCAGGGTGAATAATTCTCTAAAAAAGTATTTTATCTCTGTCTTTTCTAATAAACACTTAACTACTATTATATCCCATTAAATTCCTTCACAAATGCTCCCAAGCTTATCTGGTGTCATTCATAAATTTGATGAGTTCTAGAGAAGGAGCCTCCTTTAGTTTGGTATTTGTGTAATTCTGTGGTTTTATATGTACGACTACCTCTCCCCATTTTAATATTATGCAGAAAATCACAATAGAAGATCACTGTGCAGCTTGCCAGAAATGCAATTTTTTCATAGTACACGCCACATTCAGTATTAATTACTTTACTCTCCAAGTGTTTATTTTCCATCTGGTGATAAGCAATGAAAATATTGGTGTATTGCCGACGGTCATAATCACAGCAAATGTCTTTTTAATAACATTTTTGTCACTTCAAGTGCAAGAAAAAATATATTTACCAATTTGGCTTGTGTGTTCTTTTTGATGCCTTTGGTAAAACAGATCACATCATAGAATTCTGTGAGTGAAGAAACTGCATACCAGCACATTTTATGCATGTAAATTTAATGCATACCTACTTAAACACTAATAATGTCACTTTTATAAATATTTTCTAGTAATAATTTAAAAACACCAAATAAAAAATTGATATATTTTAAAGATGGAAATGTTTCCATGTTCTCTATTTACAGTATATGATAACAGATAGGATTGACATGTAGATACAAAATTTCTCACCAGCAATAGGCACATTTCAGAAATATATGGGGAAATTATCAAATCATCTGAAAAGGTAGAGAAACCTTAACCTACAAAAAGATTAAACCTGTGCTCATTTATAGATGCAAACCAGAGTTTTGTCCAGCTTAAATAAGAACTTTCAGGATTCTCCAGTTTACTTTTCCCCCTTTTGACTCCGTCTGCCTGAGGTCTTTTTGGAGTGTTTCAATAGTTCAGGGGTGTGAAACTCCAGGCCTGGAGGGCCGCAGTGGTTGTAGGTTTTCATTCTAACCCTTTTCTTAATCAGTGGCCAGTTTTTACTGCTAATTAAATTATGTTTCCCATCATTTTAATAGCCCTATTTTTTAAGGATTCAGTGCTCTGAAATGATTCTTTTCTTCATTAAATGGCAGCCAAACAGGAATGAGATTTGAAACGAGCCGACAGATGACCAGCTAAATTGGGGCTTCAAATGCCAAGCAATTTCACTCCAACCGATTTCTTAATGATAAGGCGATTCTTGCTGTTAATTAAACCCATTATTTAATTCCGTGGCTTGTTGCTGATCTCATTCTGCCACAGCAGACATTTCCAAAACTGTTGATTTATTGTTTTTTCTAAGGACATCGTCAAAAAATTTTGGTGACCTGAGAAATCAACCTTACTGAGACCTACACCTTTCTTTATTTTCAGGTAATGTGGTGAGCTGCTCATGTGGCGGGTTGGTTTGTGTCTCACCATTATTTGGCTGCTAATTAAGGAAAAAGAAACAAAGCAGCCTGAATCAAGTTAATTCAAATTAAGCCCAAAGAAGTTAATTAGCAGCAAAAACAGGTTACTAATTAAGAAGATGGTTAGAATGAAAACCTGTAGCCACTGTGGCCCTCCAGGACTGGAGTTCGACACCTGTGCAATGGTTCATGGGTCCTCACAGGTATCTCTGTTCACAGAGCTATTTGTATAGTTTCCTTTGCTCACAATATTTTAATATTATAAAACCAAAAAGCATCAATAATAATAAAATGTTATAAGCAAAAGTATTTTCCCACCTGAATACAATAAACTACTGTATTTACTTAATTGGTCTCAGGGTGAAACTTCCAGAGCAGAATGAGCCAACTGTTAATATTATTTCTAGCTAATATTTACTGTCCATTGTAATGTGATTGTACTGCTGCCTGTATGGATGTTTCTTTGGAATGGACAGTCACCTGCTTTCTGGTGCTATGCTGGGTGGGACACCCGAGGTTGTATTTCGCTTGTGAAATTATTTAATACCTTGTTTATTGATTTGCAGTAAGTACTGAAAATTGTAGTGACCTCCCCATAACAGGTACGAAGGGAAAACATAGCAGGACAAATAAGTGATTGCAGAACAGTTTACTCTAAAAATTGAAACAGGAACTCTTTACAATCACCTATAAACTTCTCATTATTGTGGTCCTGAGATGCCCTAAAAGAAACCTCTAGTTACCTACACAGAATCCTCCTTCCATTCCCTGCTCCTCCATTCAGGGTACCTCTCTTTTTCTTCTTTCAAGCATCAATGATTTCCTTGACAGTGGTCCTCCACACTGCTCTCCGCCACCCCCCAGACTCAACAGTCCCTTGAAAAGATAGACCAGCTGGATGTGATGGAGCTCCGCTGATGTAGTCACACCAGAGCTACCAGATTTTTCCATTCTTCTACTCTGCCAGGCTGCTAAACCCTTTCCTGCTATCAGAACACAATGTAGTGGCTAAACCCTTAGTGTCTGGCAACAATGGCGCATGTCATGTCTGTCTATACCATGCTTATGATGATACTGGGGTATTATGGGATGCCTGACTAAGTGTGGTCTTTGTCTTACTCAGACCTAAGCTTTAAATTAAGACCTTTTTAAAGGTAATCTGATCAGGCATTTTTCCTCCTGGACCTTGCTGGGTAAAACAAATTTTCATGTATTCTGGCCATGGGGTCTTGTCTTACAACTTAATGTCAGCAGTATGCAATATGCTTTTGATAATGCAAGCTAAATAGTTTCATATGTTTCTATAAATGTTTCTATAAGAAGATATATTGAATAATCGTACTGTAAATACTGTACTTGGATGATGTTTGTCAACAGTCTAATTTTTTGTCAGAATTATGGACCCTGAACAGTTACTATTCAGTTCAACGACTACGCCATTAAATAATGTATTTTTGGTGTTCAGATAATTGTACAATAAATGTGTATTGGTACTGACATTCTAAAAGGCACTGAACATATAGGATTAGTATGTACTTTAAGAATAATGTACAATTGATGTTGAAAATAAAGGATAAGACATTAACTTATTTAAGGTTCTTTGTAGACATAAGCACTATAGATGTACAATTTACTATTAAAAGAAAGTAACATTTTAAACTAAATGATAAAATGACAGAAACATTATTTTAGTATCCATACCATAATTGTAGAGTTCCATTAGTAAGATTAACAAAATGTTTTCATGAAGAATATTCAACACCCTTTGAAAAAGTAATTAACCGTGTATTATTGGTACTGTGCTGTAATTATCAAGTTTCAGTCAGAGAGCAAAAAACATTGTTGAGCATGCTTAAAATGTGATGCTTCTTTATAATCTGGCTTAATGTTTCAAAAAAAGATAAAAGGCTGGAAAGTGTGAGAGACTTTCACATATGCAAGCTTAAAAATATGATTAATGGATTATCATTACAGTTAGGCATATGGGTTTTTTGAATTCTACATAAAAATAGTCAACTGAGATAGATAAGGTGGTTCACCAACTATAAATATGATTTGTAGAGGAAATAATGTTTGGAGGTCCCAAATAGATGTGAAAATCTCATTTTGAGAGAACTTTCATTGTTTTTGCCTTTGTAATGCTCTTCTTCATTATTTAAGATGTGACAAGAATGTGACTAATGATGCAGTTAAATTTTAAAATTATAACAGTGGATCACATTTTCAGATTTTGTGTCAGAAAAACTGTGACTTATAGAATTTTTGTAGTCTTGTATTAGCACTAGTACTAGCTGTCTTATAATATTGCTTGCAACTTTCTATTATAGGAGTATATGGTGTGCAAAACACTTTGAACAAATATACACTGTTCATCTGATGATGATTTAAAGAATAAACCAAATGAACACTGTATATAGTTTGTACCTTGAAGTCCAAAGTACAATACAATACAGTTTATTTTTGTATAGCCCAAAATCACACAGGAAGTTCCGCAATGGGCTTTAACAGGCCCTGCCTCTTGACAGCCCCCCAGCCTTGACTCTCTGAGAAGACAAGGAAAAACTCCCAAAAAAAACCTTGTAGGGAAAAATGGAAGAAACCTTGGGAAAGGCAGTTCAAAGACAGACCCCTTTCCAGGTAGGTTGGGCGTGCAGTGGGTGTCAAAAGAAGGGGGTCAATACAATAGAATACACAGAACAGAACAAATCCTTAATACAGCATAAAAATAAAAATTTTAGAAGTATGGAGCAGAATTTAACAGTAGATGATATCACATAATAAGATTTGGATATTTTTAGAGTCCTGGAGACCTCATCCATCAAGCTGCCTCCCCCATTTGGCCATTCCATGGCTAAAACAGTGCTGGGCCAGCCAATCCGATGAAAGGACCCCTCTTTCCCATGATTCCTGCGATCCTCCATCAGGGATGACTTTACCATAGGCAGGCAAACAACTTGGCAGGTGGGTCGTGGCACCAATTGCCACATCAACCCTCCATCAAAGTAAATATACAGTATAAGCATTAAATAATTCAAAATTACCTTCATTACTGTTTAATATTAAAGACCTTTAATTTTTCTTAGCTAGAGAAAGTCTCCAAACTCAGATTATGAGAAATTTTATAATCACAAATCACTTTATTTTTTTGAAGAAACTTGGGTATCTTTGCTTTACTCTCCAGATTCATTAGGGTCATTACTGCTGATTGTATCAACATCTCTATATTGTCCCAAGTGTGAATGATGTAGAGTGTGCTGTACAAATCATTCTGGTCAACTGACTGGCCCACACGCTTTCCAGCTTTCCTCGTGTAACAGCCCTTCTCCTGGTATCTCTTCCATGCTCTTGAGAATGTGCTGGGAGATAAACCAAACCTTCTTGCGATAGCACGTATGGATGTATCATCCTGGAGGAGGTGGACTACCTGTGCAACCTGAATCAGCTGCAGGTACCGCATCATGCTACCAATAGTGACAAAGACACTAGCAAAATGCCAAACTAGAGAAGAATGAGCCAGGAACAATAAGGAGAGAGCAATTGTCTGTGACCACCACCTGCAAAACCATTCCCTTTCTGTGGGACATCTTATGTGTCTAGTTATGTGTTTATGGTACGTTGATTGTGCTTACCTGTTTTTAACTCTTTCAGGGCTGATGTCGACTTTTGTCAAAATTCAGGAGTAGAAGGACGGCAATCAGCTGTAAACTGCAACAAAACTCACCTTTATGTTTTAGTTTGACTCTCTTTGCTAGAAGGAAAGTTACATAGGTTGGTTGATTTAACCTCGATTCCCTACGCATGCATGTGTAGTGAAGAGCAAACAACCTATAAAATAGCACTGACATCTGGTGAGAGACCAAAGCAAAATACTCCATGGACGTTTTACGTAATTTCACTGAATAGGACTCTGACTTGTCACACTCCGAGTATGATGCAAGTGATCTGGAGATGGTTATCAAAAACAAAAGTGAAGTACCAGCATCATCTGAATGGTCCCCAGCTGATTGTGACGCTGAACACTTTTGTGTAGCTGATGCACCTGCAGAAGCGTTTACCTGGTAGGACCATCACTTATGATGTCAAGAGGCACAAACCAGATTGTGTCACACTGCAACCACCACTATCACCCACCTAATGTGTGAAGACAGCCAGGCAGCTGCCCCATCGTGCATTCCTGATAACCATCGACATGCCCCCATGCAGCCACTGCTGCCAGAGATGCTGAATATACACCAACAGCAGTCACAGCACATAGCAACAGATGTTTTATGTTGACTTATGTGTGAAACCATTGCTATGTGTGCTTTTCAGAGAACTGAGTTTTTTGGAAAAAATATTCAGCCCTCAAAGAGTTAAGGTACTGTGATTAATAGAAGGTACAATAGAAGGTACAAACCTGGAACTGTGTTAGGTCCAATTGTTCCTGGGGTTTGGGGCTTAGTGGCACCCACTGCTGGTTACAAAGGATATCTCCCTCATCAATTTGTACAATGCTCTATATAATTAAATTAACTCAACAAATATCATCTAAGCGCTTTGACCATGGGAAAGGCATTACACAAATAAAATGTTTTATTATTATTATTATTATTATTATTATTATTATTATTATTATTATATTCACAGCAAGGCCCAATTGTGAACAATATTAAGTAATATGTTTTGGGAATGCACTACACTCAGATCATATTGGGAAAAAATTGTTTCTTATCTCTCATACAGAGAATTTGGAGTAACTCGACAGAGTAACTATCTGAGAGGATGTAATCTTCACTACAATCTGTATTCATCATCTTGACTTAAATAATTGGAAGAATGTCTATGTAACTCTTAAAAAAATCTTAAAAGTAAAAATCTTAGAGGACTGAGATTTTTTTAAATAATTTTCAAGAAGCATGTATCAACATCTCTTAAGTGCTTTCCTGCACCAACCTGTGAAGAGCTGTCTGCAAGCCACTACAATACTTGCTCTCAAATTGTGTAAAGGACATTGTTTGATAATACCATAACACGGTTTACTTATTTATTTTCAGTATCCCAATTTAATTTTGCCTTCCAGGGCTTCAGGGGGAGCAAAGGATTAATAAGGAGGGTCCACTTATTTCACTCCTTGGTTGTACATTCTAAGTAAGCCAATTAAATGCCAACAATTTGCTAAAAATGTAAAGACAGTCATTTATCACAAATGATTGATTGGTACCAATACAATTCTGGTATAGTCACATTACATACATTCTTTCCTAGAAACTTTTCATCTAGTGAGTAAAAAGGAAAACACTGCAAATAATAAAATAGGCTAATTTTGCCACTATAAACAATTTCCGTAACCTTATGTTGCAAAAGATGACAATATCAATGTGAGTAGTCAGCAGAATGAGATGACTAGCTATATCAGTAAGCAAAAAGGACAGAGTAAGGTAGTTGAACAGCAATGACAGACTGTGGGTCGTGGTTACATTGTATCTGTAAAAATGGCATGCATTATTAATTCTAAATAACTTTGAATTTTAAACAATGACACAAAAGAGAATAAATGGCATGTTTTGTTGTTGAGTAGGTATTAGTTTAATAACTAAACTATAAAGATTTAGTTTACACCTTTGCAGCAAAGGCAGACAAGAGGTGTCAGATTTAATTAAACAAAGTAAATACTTTATTAACATGTCAGATTTTGAATGTTCATTTAAATTGTTTCTTGTATGTGTAGGTAGTGCAACCTCTCTAGACATACTAATAAAACATTTTTTTGTATGACAAGGTCAAATGATAAAGCAGTATTTGACAGGGATGTTAAAAATTCTTTCTATAAATCTAAATATTTGCTTTTGATTATTAATCATAAGCACTGAGCAGCCGAGGATAATAAAAGAAGCTTTCCACTTTAAAAATGAAAGGATAATTCATTGTAATGTACTATAAGTCTACATCCCTGTTCACCCACAGCTAAAAAACAATAAAACATTATACAATTTTGGTTTATACAAAAATGCACAAAATAATCATTTTCTTAAAAATTATTCTCAGCCTCAACTCAAGAATTGAAGTTGATCCACCAGTCCATCAATTTTCTATGTCTGCTTTGTACAATACAGGGTCACAGAAACCAATGCCTATCGGGGCAACATCACATACAAGGCAGGGATCAACCATCCATCAAGAAACACATCCACAGCAGAGATACTGGAAGCCTTGGAATCAAAGACTGAAAAAGTTCAATTATCATATTAGATGGCGCAGCGTAGACATACTGTAGAATGCCCGCATGGTGCTGGGCAGCTACTTGGCTGATGTCTCCAGGACTATGACTGTATCTGACTCTTGACTTTTTATTATAAGCAACAGTGCACCCCCCAGAGTTTTGTTTTCTCTAAGAATACTGCTGGTTGTTGTTTTTGTTTTACTTGTCTCTGTTGTCAATTCGCCATTGCTCAAGAATAATGTTAATGGACATACATTGTTCAAATTCATTTATGTTAATTCAGTTTGGAACTGCTGTGTTTTACTGTTTTCTTAAACTAATCAATATCATTATATGCACGCATTATATATCTAACAGAAAGACCCAAGGTCACTGATTTACACACATACAGGTTCCACTGGACACATGTTTAACTGGGACACCATGAAAGTAAAATTCAGGGCCAACACTAAGAGTGCCAGAAAGCTGGCTGAATCGTGGCTCTCTAATGAAAATTTCATTAACAGACACTTGGATCTGAACCCAGCATATGCAGGCTTAAAAAGAAGAACATCTAAATAATAAAAAAGACTTTATGACCAACACCTTCTGAGCTCCACCTTACTAATCTACCCCCAACCCCCTTACAACCTCCCCTTCCATCCCCACCCTTTAGCAGCTATATGTTGCCTTTGATTCTTGAATGTCTAATCATTTTCTTCAGATGATGACACCTGGCATAACCTGCATGTCTTTTTCCACACAAGCAACTATAAACCTACTTTTGCTTACCCCTGTATATACAGTATTTGTGTGTATATTTATAATATTTATCATTTCAATTTTTTATAAACATTTAGCAGATGCTGTTTCATTTAAATGTAAGTTTTAATTTTAATATTCCTAGCATCAGCTACATTTAAGGTTCCATTTCAGGCAGCTTAGAGGTGGAAAACAGCATTCTTGTTTACAATGGCAAAAAAGAGTCAGCCAGTTGCTGTGATAAGAAAAAGACCAAAGTACAAATCAAAGACTGTTAATTAAACATTAGCACTGAGCTTTCGTATTTATATACAATACACTACCTTTGTTTGTCCAGGATTTTAAATTACCTGTAGCTCACAAACCGTTTGACCTATTGACCTGAAATTTGGTACACATATACTACGTGACGTCTACTATCCACTTTCGGGATGGTGATTGACCTCCAATGTTATTCCTCTTTTCATTTTTATTTTATTGTAGAATCAACTCTCGGGCAGCAGCCAGCAGGGTGGCCGTGTGGAGCATGCATACGGGCGCCATTCTCATCCCTACCACCTTCACCGTCACTTCCCCTACCTCTTCATATCTTAAATCATTCTTGAGACAGATTGAAGACTTAAGTGCAGCTTAAGTTAAAATTAAAGAAAACATACTAAGTAATTGCAACACAAACACTGACTTAATCAGTTTTAACACAAAAAATGCCGATGACAGAAGAGAAGAAGCAGGCCACTAGGGTGGAGAAAAGAAGAGCTGCTCAGGAAGCAAAAAGCGCATCAACCTCGGAGCAAACCAATGCTAAACATACAGAGAAAAAATATAAAACTAGGAATGCTTAAGTCAAGTGTATTCACTGCACATTATCATGCAGTGCGCCGTTACTGGTTTTATATATTACTTGAGTGAACGGCAATTTGGTGTTTTGCAGTTGCTTACAAAAACTGTTTTAGCTAGTGATTTTATTTTAGGATTTAATTAAGATCAGTATTAACACCATCCCTATATATAAAGAAAAGTAGTATGCATTTGCCATTTTAATTCTGATACTAGATTGCAAAGCTTCCCAAATAAAATTTTCCTAATGATGAACAAGCTGACTCATACATATATATTTTTTTCTTTTCTTTTGGATTATTCTTACACTCCATTGGATGCTCTTAATCAAAATGAGATGAAGATGGCATAAGGAGATGGTCTTTTGGTCATTTACGTCTATTTCCAAACATAAATGTAACCCTGTCTTGCTTTTCAGGAATGTCAGAAGTAAATTGAGAAAAAGGAAATAAATAAACAAAGTATTACAAAATAGTGGTTCATCCATCTATCTATTTACATTCTGGAGCTACTTTGTAATTTTGGTGGTATGAACAATTAAAATTGTAAAGTTCTAAATAAATTAAGAAATGGCAGTATTATTAATAACTCCATACATTTATATAGCACTTTTCTTACTACTCAAAGCACTTTACATAGAGAGTTGGGGAGCCACTTCAACCATCAACCATCAACCATCACTACCAGGATGATGAGCTGGCAACCATTTTGCACCAATACGCTCAACACACATTAGCTATTAGGTAGTTAAGGGACGAGAGAGATCGCCGATTAGAGACAGTGGATGGTTTAGAGGCCAGAATGACTACACCATGGAGTAAAATTTAGCCGGGACATCAGGATACACCCTACTCTTTATGAAGGGTATACAGGGATCTTGAATGACTACAGATAGTCAGGACCTCAGTTTTACGTCTCATCCAAAGGATGGTGCCATTTTTACAGCACGGTTTTCCTGTTACTGCAGTGGGGCATTGGGACCCACATGCAGACCACAGGGTAATCAGCCCTGCTGGCCTCACCAACACCTCTTCCAGCAGCAACCCAAGTTTTTCCTAGAAAACTTCACATCCAAGTACAGGCTTGGCCCAAATATGCTTAGCTTTAGGTGGATTACCTGTTCTGAAGTGCATGTGGTATGGCTTCTGGCTACTTGCTGATAGCTGGCATCCAGTATGCTTTGACTTAATTGGCGAAACTAAGAAGATGTATAAGATCATCAGTAAAGTAAGTTAGTTCATGTATGTAACTATGGTTAAGTTAAACTGTTCTTTGGGTGAAACATGCCTCATTACCAGTTGTTAAAGTGGAAAAAAGAAAAGTTTCACCTTCCACAGTGGAGGAATTTAGAGTGGACAGGGAGCTCCTGGTACATAAACTACATAAGATAGGAAATAGAGCAATTTTAAAATGAAGACCTACTCCCTTCACACACACATATAGGCTTGAAGACAGAGAGATATTTTAAGTAGAACACCGGGATTGGGGTCCCCCTGATATAGTACATATATAAGCTACTGTAGTAGATTGAGAGATTTTAGGTTGGAGCCTTGTTCCCTTTATTATAATTCTCATTCTAGTAATGACAGATTATGAAAGGTCCCACTACGAAGTACTGAAAGAAAAAGTGACCTTACTCTGAAAGAAAAAGTAGAGGCACTGGCACTGCATATTGTCAAGTACTGGCTGCCAGTGTGCAATGAAAACATCTGGTACTCCAAACAGGAAAACGTATTAGTTATTTATCTGGCAATACTGTGTTGGCTTCTAGTATTGCATATGTCTTTCAAAGAATTTCTTAGTGTATCATTTCATTTTGTGAGCTGAACCATCTAAATAAATATGAGCAATAAAATCTGGACTGCAGTTCCATAGTGGTCTTGTGTTGCTGTACATTAATTTCACATTCTGTCACACATGTACATGCTGAATGTATATGTAGTGACAGCAAGCAAGATACTTACAGTATTATCAGTTTTGTAGGAGAACCTATCAGTCTGGAAATAAGCGCTCATATTGGTTTTGTTTGTAAATAATATTTTTAGCAGACTGATTTAGTATGGGTGAGCATTCCCATTATTCAGCCCACTATGTGTCCATGTCTGGCTCTTACCTTGGACCAGGACAGACTCTGGCTCTTGCAATCCTAAACTCTTATTAAATATTTTAAGAAATTGCAAAGATTGATGGATGAATGAGGAGATGAACCCTATTTTTCTTTTCTCTTTTTGCTATGCCAAGTGCAAATTGTATTGCTGTGTAAACAACATTTTTTGCACTGCAGCAATGCTACACATGCATTCAAAAAACATTTTTTAAAATTCTAAGGGACACAGTTGCTTCAAAATATTAATTAACCCTCAGCAAAGTTAAAGACAAAAAAACTTCTTTTACAGAGTTGTGACAGCACTCTGACACGGACAGACATGATGACATTAACTAAGAAAAACAAACTGTTTGGTTATGAATAAATCTTAAATAGATGACCACAGGAGAAAATAGCTTTGTTCTCCTTGCTACAATTACCAGGAGGCAAGCTCCCATTTAACACGTGTGGCATTATTGACAGAAGACATAACCATACTAACATGATACGTACATTAACAGAAACTTCATGCTGATTCTTAGGTAATCCTACATTCTGAAGATGGCTTACACTTTCACTAAATCAATTTACCTTCAAAGAGCACTCTGTCAATTTCTAAGTGGTCAACAAACACTGTAACACACACTCAGCCACTTTCACAGCAAAGCATGGCGAATTGCCTTTGCTTTTATTGAGTGAGGATATGCAGCACTGAAGTGTCAGAGGAGCCGCATTGACTCAAATGGAATACACAGGAGAAGGTGATAATTGAGTTGTTCCTCTTTTAAATGTCAGTGGTATGCTTCAGTTTTTTTTTTCTTCCTTTTTACAACTTTCTGACATTTTTATTATTTGTTATTAGTCAGCAGTTCACTTGAAATACTACCAAACAGAGAGTAGCTCAGAGATGTATACTCTGTGTAGTACGATAATTTATATTGAACTTATTTTCCAAAAAGCTCTGTCAGAATACAAATATTAAGATATTGCACATACAGTTATTTTCCCCTACATTCTTCGATTGCTGTAAAGCCTCATTATTATGAATGATGTTACACAAGATGTCTTGCGTTCCTAGTTTTTATTTTTTTCGTGAGTCTTTAAAAATAAGAAAGCATTGCAAAGAAGCACATATTTCATTTCTTTGTTCACATTTTTCCCAGTTGAACATGAAGTAATAAATTGCAATCAAGCACACTGGTAAATAACAGAGTCAAAAGATATTCTTGCTGATTAGAAAGTAACATTCACAAGAAAGGCTGGGTTGGAATACAATAAATAACATTTACTGTGCTGTTTTACAGGAAAGAAAACATTTCAGCAAATACTAATATGTGGGAAAATATATGTTTGAAAAATTAGTTAAAACAAACTGCTTACCTTTCTTTCTTTTCGCACTTGTTTTTTTTATTAATTTGCTGTGATAGGCTGACCGAAGTATTAGAAAAATTATACAATAACAAAAATTAAAGCATTAAAATTGCATCTTGTAACTATTCAAATGTGACACAGAAATGAAGACTATTAGAAAAAAACTGTTTATTACCCCTGTTATCAAGCTTTTGTTGTAGGTCTCAAAAACCTGGCAATGGCAATGACAACACATATACTATGTAGGTAGTTACATTTTTGGCCAACACTGTGTCCATATGTTTGCGATATCAGCCTACACTGCATTTCTGTTACAATATGAGCATCAAATGTCACCCAGTGTGTGTAGGTGTAGGTGACACATATAAGCCTGTCCTCTTTTAAACAGGCCCCGAGTCAATAGTTGAAAATTTCCTTTAGACTTGCCAACTGTACATGGACCTTTGTAGCCTCAGTGTTTCCAGCCCCTAAGGCAAATGGGCAATATGGAGCCCACTTCAGAGATCTATCTCAGCAGAAAGATGTTCCTAAAACTTTGACTAAGGCCATACACACATTTCATAAATCACAAACAGCTGATTCATTTTCCTGAGAATTTACTTCCAATTTTAGAAGTAAGGGTACATGTAAGATGTATTCTTTTAATATAAAAAGTGATTGATAAAAAATGTATTGACCACATCAATGGTCAATAATTACATACTATACCAAAAGAACGTAATAAATTTGAAACTGCAGTACCACTATTATATTCAACCAGATAAATAACCTAATGGAAGCGAGCTCCTTGTCTTCATCTCAAAGTGCATGATTTTCTAACATCACACTGATAGCAGAATTGTAAAATGATAGTTAAATGTTAACATCATTAAATACTAGACTTTAAATCAGTATTGGCAAAAATGTTCTTTTTTGTTTCTTTTTTTTTTCTTTGCTAATAAGCTCACTTTCAAGAGTATAGTAAACTTATGGTTTCTGTCCCACTGCTGGTCTGTACTGAAATACAATGTATCTTGTGTGTATGGCAATTATCAACGACACCACTTTACAATTTTTCCCACTAATATTAATTTTTTTATATTTTAATACATTAAGGATAGTGATTCAATTCTGCAATATATTAGGAGTTTTGTTCCCTTTTTATGGCTGCCATATAAGTCAAAACCATATAAACATAAGAAAAAATATATCAATCTATTAAACTTAAACAGAAAAATCTTAATTTAATGCATTCAACTTACATCTTTTTTTACTTGTAGAAATGTTTTTCAAGTATCTAAGGCCTCTCCACAGTAAGGCTGGGCAAACTGACATATGGTATCCAACGTATTCACTCTCTAAATTTATCGTTGGGTGACTCCTTGTAAGATGAGCCTTTATATTACAGTAGGGATGATTGGGATCTTTCATATTCAAAATATTATTGGAATGTATACATATCTGCATTTAAAATGTTTGAGGCTATGTAAATAAATTAGTAGTAATTAAAGGTTGTCTTGTGCAGGCCATATAATTTTTGATCAGTTACCATGATAGTGCAATAGAAATTGATGAAATATTAATGATGTACTTATCAAATGGAGAAATAAGTTTGAAGTCACAGCTAAATAATTATGCCAGAGGAAGCCAGATATGTGAACTAATAAATAACAATACTAGATTGAAAGAAATGGCGGTGGTTCTGATTTCTTAAGGGGTGTTGGTAATGTAGTTAGATTAAATAAAACAGGATACAGTGGAACCTCGGGTCACGAACGTCTCGGACCATGTACAAATCAGGTTACGACCAAAAAGTTTGCCAAACTTTTGCATCTGTTCACAACCACACACTCGGGTGACGAACAAGCCAGTTTCTCTTCCGGTTCATACTCACTGATGATTTCCGCATGTGTTCAGTCTTGTGCATTCCCTGTGCAGCGAGAGAGCGAGCGAGCAAGCGAAAGAGAGAGAGAGAAAGTGTGAGAGCATGAGAGAGAGTGCAATAAGGCAGTTAAAGAAGGCAGTAAGGCCGAGAAGGCAGTTAAAGGATCCACCGGGCTTGTTTTTAAAGAGACTGCTTTGAGCTTTGTTTTAATCTCATATTTAATGAAGCCTTTTTTCTATTGGATTTTAACCTCCACTTTATGGGATCATTTATTTATTGAAGGATTCTGAAAGCACTGCACTTTAATTTGGACTTTGTTTTTGATTGTTGTTTTGTTGATTTTAATAAAAGCACTTGGCACTTTTTGCACCATCCGTTTGCTCCATTGTAGTGCCTCACTGTCGTGCTCATCGGTAACATTACTGACGGTGCCGGGTTTAAGGGCTCCCGGAAGTGAGATGGGAGCATGCAGCGAACCCACATCTTCACAGATTTTACCTCAAAACTGTAATCTCCTCTCCACCCAGTTCCTCTTCACTTCCTTCATGCCAGAACTCGACTCATGCAAGATTAGTTTTCTTGGATGTTTATGGTTAGTTTTTGTATAAATTACTGATTTTTCAAATGTTCATTTTTTTTCCCTGTGCTTAAAACTCATTAAAAAAAGTGTTTACAGAGAGTGGTTCGTAAGGTTATAGCGTGAACTCTTGCAATGTTAGTTTTCTCTGTTCAAGGTTTTCCCAGTGTTATTCAATGTTTTTACATTTAGTCTACTATTACACTGTGCATTCTATGGTATAATTAACTATTTTTGTGCTTAAAAATCTTTAAAAAAAATATTTACATACAGCTCGTAAGGTCCGGAGTGGATTAATTGTATTTACATTTAATGGGGGAAATTACTTCGGGTCATGACCAAATCAGGTTGTGACCAGAGTTTTGGAACGAATTACGGTCGTGACCCGAGGTTCCACTGTACAGTAGAACCTCTGGTCACGAATGTTTCCCGAAAACATACAAATCGGGTTGCGATCAAAAAGTTTGCCAAAATTTTGCATCTGTTCACGACCACACGCTCTGTTGGCAAAGAAAAACACTGGCGGCCAGTTTCCCTACACGCGTTTGTAAGCGCCAATGGTTTCCCACTCTCTGTTTTCCATTTTCTTTTGTTTGCGTATACAGGGCCTAACAAAGCAGCTGATGTTGCAAAAGGAGTTACAATGTTAACGAAGCAGAGGCCTCAAGTGCTGGAAGAGGTGGAAAAATTGTTGCTAGTGTGGTTGAATGAGAAGCACCTTGCAGGGGATAGCATAAGCGAGGCGATCATATGCGAGAAAGCCAGGAAGATTCATGGCAATTTGCTGGAAAAAAATCCTTCTTCGAGTGAGGAATTTAAAGCCAGTAAAGGATAGTTTGAAAAGTTTCGCAGGAGAAGTGGCATTTAATTTTTTTTCCCTGTGCTTAAAACTCATAAAAAAAAGTGTTTACAGCGAGCAGTTCGTAAGGGTCTAGCACAAACACTTTTCTCTGTTGTTCAAGGCTTTGTCAGTGTTATTCAATGTTTTTACATTTAGTTTACTATTACACTGTGCATTCTATGGTATAATTAACTTATTTTGGTGCTTAAAAAATATATATTTACATACAGTTCGTACGGTGTGGAACGGATTAATTGTATTTACATACAATCTTATGGGGAAATTAAGTTCGGGTCGCGTCCAGAGTTTTGGAACGAATTACAGTCGTGACCAGAGGTACCACTGTACAGAAGACGTCAATGGAAAATTTAAAGAAAATCAATAATGTTATTACACATAAAGACAATAAAATAAAATAAATGGATGCCTTAATCATATGAAATGAACAGAAATAAAGGCTGAATGTTATGAATATTCTTTTTGAATAGTGTGATTATCTCAATGTGGGCTTTTTTTCCATGGTAATAGGTCATTTTAAGTAACAATTTTTGATATCACCTGCTGTGCAAACCACTTGATAAATATTATTCTGTAGATATTTTTGAGCATGAGTCAAAAATAACATCAAGATAAAAAAAGGATATAGGTAAAATTTGAACCACAATGTCATGGACATGCAGTTAGATATGCCAACACTTATTATTGCTTTGTGATCCACTTCAACACTAACAATATTCTTGATGTACTATAACTTTTTTGTAATTTGCTGTAAACACATTCATTTTAAATTACCTCATGTATCTTATAGCAAATTCCCCAAATTATTATTTGGTCACTCCACAATACAAAATGTCATGGCTTGTCATGTCATTTTCCAACCCGCTATATCCTAACACAGGGGCATGGGGGTCTGCCGGAGATAATCCCAGCCAGCACAGGGCACAAGGCAGGAACAAACCCTGGGCAGGGCGCCAGCCCACCGCCGGGCACACACACACCCACACACCAAGGACAATAGGATTGCCAATGCACCTAACCTGCATGTCTTTGGACTGTGGGAGGAAACCAGAGCACCCAGAGGAAACCCACGCAGACATAGGGAGAACATGCAAACTCCACACAGGGAGGACCCGGGAAACAAACCCAGGTCTCCTTACTGCGAGGCAGCAGCGCTACCACTGTGCCACCATGCCACCCCAACACAAAAAGTTTGAGCTAATTGTGTGAGTTTACTTTGTATAATATACAAAAAATAAAAGTATGAACATTTTAAATACTAGACGTAAAATTCATCAATAACTTCTATTAAATTATGTTGTGTCACATATGTGTGTCGGTGGACTCCCTCAAAGGCTCTGTCGAGGTATGTAATACACCACCAGGATGAGAGGGGGCGCTGCCGCTAAAGTTTGTCTTCTCTTCTTTCCCCTGCAGTACCAAAAGACCACACAGTGAGCTTGTTTAGCCCCACCTCTTCCAGTCCTACCACCATATATTCTGGGCATCCCTGAAGGAATGGTCACTTGGCCCAAGAGAGAGCAGCTATATGGAGCTTGATTACAAAATGACCAAATCTTTATTATTTCTACTTTGCTCCAGACCAGGGAGCAGCGTGAAGACACACTATTTACATTAAAGTTTTTTCTGGTTTTTTTTGCTGACATCAATGGATGAACAAAAGGTTGGTTTTCCAAAAAATCACCTATTTAGAGTCTTTCATTGCCACACCTGAGCACAGCTGAGAAAGTAATGTTTGGAATATCTGATGTCCGATGAAGCCAGATGGAGACAGAGAGACAGAGCCATCCATCTGTTCAAACTTTTCATTTAAGTCCTGATTTTTGTGTATCTTTTCTCAGTGTTGCTGCATTTTTTTTTAAATAATGAAAACATTGTAGTTTTTATTTTTAAGATTGAACAAAATGTTTACAACAGCTAGACTTTATTACCAATTACATAAAACTGAACATGGGATGTCAGATTAGCAAATACATGGAAAAAGAGAATAGCATGATTCACCATCACCAGCAGTTTATCATTTAGAAAATTTCTAGATGTAGCCATGTAGTGAGAAGTTAACCAAAATGACACATTCTACTGGCTAACTAGAAAGATTACAATATGCAAGTTTTCAAGGCAACTCGGGTCCCTTCTTCATGCAAGACATCCTAAACGGCAACCACCCTACAACACCTTAGTACTATAGAAGTAGTCATTTATGAGCCAAATCACAAACAAACCCAAAGTGTACTTTACGTCAGCCATGCAATCAATATGGTGTTTAACCAATTCTAGAAAAATAACAAACACTACATTTGTAGTGGTTCGGTGCAGAAGTGGTTTAATGTGGTCAATGGAATTACTATTCTTTGCTGCTATCTTGCTTCATTTATTTAGAGTAACGATTTTGTTTTGCTTGTTTTCTTTTTCAGCAAAAACATCAGTGACAGACATGTGGTCAGGGATAGTGGGGTACATCATAACAGGTTATGTCAAAAAGGTTTTCAAGTAATGTGTTGGGATAATCCATAAAAGAAGAATGTGGAATCTATTCTGTATATTGCAGTACCCCACTCGTTTTCCATTCAAAGTTAGAATTTATACAAGGGCAAGCAAGCTTCACATAACATAACCCTTTCCTTAAATTCACTAGGGGAGGCCATCTGCTCATAAGTCAATGTTGTATTAAAATATTACATCTGTTATTAATACATACTTATAACATAGTAAAAACCAGCTGGTAAAGTCATTCACCTAATTCAAGCCTAATTTAAACAGCATTAATCTGTAAATCAATACTAGGGAGAATTCTGCTTTAATACAGACGACTTACCTTTAAAACAGCGCACAATTAATTATAATTGGAGTGCTTCTTTCTGACAGATTTAAGGTAACCTTATCAGATAAATATTGCCACAGCTTTATTGTTTTATAACCATAAATTTATGATGAGATGTACAAAGATGAATTGCAATTTTTAAAAAATACCTAGCAAATTCAGCATAGAGGTTATTGTGCATTTTCATTTTATTTTGAATTACTTTTACCCAAGGCAGATTCTAAATGACTTCCCTATATTCACCAATTTTATATGATTCAACCAACAAAAGAGTTTAGAAATCACTTTGACTTGATGGATTATTAAACCCTGGGGTGCACCCCTTGCTGAAGAAGCAGTAAGTTTTAATTTTAGACACAGGAGGTGATCTTCTGTTATCATTTTGTGTCTGTCAAGCAGAGATGTTAGCTCTCACTTCTAGCTAGTGAATTCAGTTTAAAGGCTATTAAAGATATTCACCATGACCGCCTCCAAGCCAGCCCTGAAGCCTTATGATTCTGCAGCATATGTGCTCTTGATTTTATGTTTGAGTTTGTTTTCAAGGAAACAAAAGGAGGGATTAATGCCTTTTTTTGTTTGTGAGGGATTCAAATCAAACCTTTTCAAAGAATTCATTAATATATTTTGTAATACCACCACATAAAAAAATACACTTAAATATACCTTCAGATGCACTTTTATTGCAGCGTATTTTGTATTTCTCTAATTCTTATGCATCTGTTCTCTTGAATTGAATCTTCTTTAGTGAACAGGTGATAAACCTAACCAAAACATAATTTACCATCTATTGGTTGAATCCACTTATTCTGTTAACAGGATTAAATTAATTCAGAGTGAATCTCAGCAGCACACTCACACTCCCTCATTCATAGCAGGCCAATTTATTATAACAACTGGATAACCCAAAGAGACACTGGGAGAATTTGCACATTTCACAAAAATACTGACTGAGTTGAAGACAAAACCTACTTATTAAGAGCTGTGAGGCAGCAGAGATAACCAATGTGCCACTACTCAGCTAAAATAAAGTCAATCAAGCGGCTAAAACAATCAACTCTTCACCTTCTGGGAACCTGAATGTGCTTGATTGAGATGTACCCCCTGAAAACACAGAATGCTCTTCCCTAAGCTGAAATACATGGATTAGTTTAAATTAAGAAGTATAATATAGCTGAAATGACTCTTTTTTCAGATTAGTAATAAGTTATTTTTTCCTTTTGTAGTCATGGAAAGATGCATCCATATATTGTGTGTCTATTTATTTTAAAGGAAAACACAGTTGGCAGCATATTATTAATATATTAATATTATTTAAATGTTTAAATATGTAGTAGAAAAATACAGATCAAAACAGATGTTTAGATTCTTATTCACTGATGTTAAATCCAGATGACCTCTTCAAACTGACATTATTTTAATGTTTGAAAGCTTGTGCATCATAACTAACAATTCCCATGCAAATATGCTTCAATTAGTGCACACAATGCACTTTCACAACATTACATCTATTAGTAGTCTTATCTGCAGCTTCTAATTAACACTTAGGCAATTACTCATTAACACAAACTCAGAAAAGCAGGAGTCTAACCAGTTGTCAGATGCTAACAATCCCGGTTATTCTTATGTGTACAGTAAGTGGGTGCTAGAAGTTGTTGGACAGTAAGTATTTAAAGAAACAAACACCCACTTACTAATCATTTTATGGTCACAATATTTTTCCTTTTGATTTATAATTATGCAGTGAAATAAATTCACAACACATTTACTAATTTAGACATGAAAATCTGGAGATGTGACCACAATATGAGTTTTAAAAGGTATTCTCTTTACTGCTTCAGAAAAGTTATTTAGCCATCCATGTTTTGAACTATTAAGTGTCACAGGCAGCATAATTTAGTGAAAGACAGGAGCCAAGTTTCAATGACGTTCCCTCTCACCATAACCTAACACTTTGATGCACATACCCAACCACATTTCTGGATGTTCTTAGTCTTCCTAACACAGCATGTGGGTTACAGAATGGGAGCATATGGAGAATAAAATCCATACAGACAAGGTGAAAGCTACTCACAGACAGTACCTGTTAATACCCAACACACTTAAAGAGTATACATACCATCCATCCATCCATTATCCAACCCTCTGAATCCGAACACAGGGTCACAGGAGCCAATCCTAGGGCACAAGGCAGGAACCAATCCTGGGCAGGGTGCCAACCCACCACAGGACACACACCAAGCACACACTAGGGCCAATTTAGAATCGCCAATCCACCTAACCTTCATGTCTTTGGACTGTGGGAGGAAACCAGAGCGCCCGGAGGAAACCCACGCAGACAACATGCAAACTCCATGCAGGGAGGACCCGGGAAGCGAACCCGGGTCTCCTAACTGCGAGGCAGCAGCGCTACCACTGCGGCACCCGAGTATACATACCATACATTATATTTTTACATTAGCACTCTGTTTGAGAAGATAAAGAAAAAATGATGGAGAGTGGGTAAATGATAAATGACAAAATGTGTAAGGTTCAAATAAGCTCTTATTTCTCTTTACAGCAAGGAGTGATTTGCTGAACATTCATTTGGGGTGGAGCACCATGTCTGAAAACAATGTTATACTACGCTGGTGTACTCCACATCTGGCACATCTGAGATATAGGCTATCCCAAGAAAGAAGAGAAAAGGAAGAATGCACCAGCATCTGAAATTGTACCTGCAAAATGACTTACACCAAAAGGAAACATTTCTGAGCACCAGTCAACCTTAAGTGCAGCGTGGGAGAACATTAGACTATCCAAAGAAATGTCCTAAGGCTACAAGTAAGACATATGAAGATCCCTATAGGCTGTGCCTAGGCCTCTGGTCCTCTGAACTACCTCAATATGTGTGTATATATTTATTTGGCAAATATTTTTCCTTTATTCAATTTTCTAGGCCTGCTTTTTTCCATTATTCGATCACTGCAAGCTAGAGTTTCTCTTAATAAAAATAAATACAAGGGAAGAACAATCTGTGGTTAGAAGCCAGGCCACAAAATTCTGTTACAGAAACTGGAGTCCTACCAACTTTTTGTGTTCAAGGATGTAATAAATGTACAGGCAAATACAAGTATACCTATGATCTGCCTCACTTTTGTATTGCATAATCTCCTGCTCCTTTTCTAGCCAGATTGATTTTGCATGTCCCCAAACCTATACCCACTATCTCTCTGAATTATAAACCTCAAACTATGTTAATGTACTAAGTCACTGCTTTTGACAGATACCACTCCACTATCTTTTACATTATGCCATACATATATACAGACATCTATTGTTTGTTGATGTAATTTAAAATGAAAAAACCTGTATATTGCAGCACAATGCATCATTAAATGCCACATGCAAACCTCAAAACCACAAAGAGATAGTTAATCAATATTGTAGGTTTTTAATTTTTTGTCTAGGCTCCTGAGGGAAATAGGAGTTGCATAGTATTGATTCAGCATCTCTCCTTTACTATTGCACTACTGAAGTAATCTGTAGCTCTTTTCCTGGAGTTTGCCATAATAAATGCTTTGTTTTTTCAATTGACTGCATTTAAAAGCAGTTCAAATACTCATCTGGGTGTTTTTTTTAATGTCACATGGTGATTAATGTTCCTGATTTTGGTAAATTGTTAATGTCAAACTTTTAAACATTCAAGGCAAGTCATTTCAAGGGTTGGTTGGATTTAAAGTAATTAAAGTAATAAAATTAGCTTACAGCCAGTCAACAAAATAGAATAAAAAATCTGAAAGGTAGTACAGGCTTATAAAGATTTTAATTTATCAAGGAGAAAGTGCTGAGTCAGGGAAAATGCCGCAAACATATGTTATGCTTACATTCTGTTATTTAATTTACTCAGTACCACATACCTTTGAGAATATTATGCATGGCTGTAATGCAGAGACTAGCAATCTGTAGCTTGACCTAATGCCAAACACACGAATAGTAGCTAGCATCCCTCAAATAGTGAGGGTTTTCATTTGTGGCTATCCTCAATTGGCTCTCCGCTAGGCCATCAGGTTGTTACAGCTGTCTGTCTAATCAATGAAATGCAGGATTCTTGCCAGATGTCACTGAATCCTAAGCTTCACTGAGCTTAAAAATGCTGAGATTTGCGTTTGGCTTATTCTTATATTTGGCGTTTATAGTGTTTTTAACACTTGGAAATACAGGGATCTAACTAAGACAAGGAGCTGGCAAACTGTCAAAAATGTTTCGGCAAAATTTTTCTAATAGCAAGTTCAGAGCATAGTTTTGCTAAAACATTAATTGCATTGTAGACAGGTTTTTGAGCCAATTTCTTAGAGGGATGCTTGAGGACATTAAGTATTTTGAAGGGCTAGTGTTATCTTCTTATATAATACGCTACCGTGGCTGTCCATTTGTCTGTCCAGGATTTTAAATCACATGTAGCTCGCAAACCGTTTGAACTATTGACCTGAAATTTGGTGCACATATACTACGTGATATCTACTATCTGCTTTCGAGGTGGTAATTGACCTCCAAGGTTATTCCTCTTTTTACTTTCATTTTATTTTTTTGTAAAATCAACTCTCGGCAGCAGCCAACAGGGTGGTCGTGCAGCGCATGCCTATGGGTGCCATTCTCATCCCTACCACCTTCGCCGTTACTTCCCCTACCTCTTCATATCTTAAATCAATCTTGAGGCAGATTGAAGACTTAAGTGTCAGCTTAAGTGAAAAATTAAAGAAAACGTACTAAGTAATTGCAACACAAACACTGACTTAATAAGTTTTAATGCGAAAAGATGGCAACAAAAGAAGAAAAGAAGTGGGCCGCTAGGGTGGAGACAAGAAGAGCTGCTCAGGAAGCAACAAGCGCATCAACATCTGAGCAAACAAATGCTAAACGTACAGAGAAAGAGTATGAAAACTATGAATGCTCAAGTCAAATGTATTCACTGCACGTTATTGTGCAGTGTGCCGTTACTGTTTTTTTAATAATGCCTCTCCAGGAAATTTTCCAAAGGAATATGGGTATAGATTTTGTCATATAAGACTGTTCTTTGTATCTAATGAAAGGTGCAGTTGTTATGGATAACGCTGGGGCTGAAGTTTTACCAGAAAACCTGGAACCTATTGTACTCTGTTTTTTCCTGTTGATGGATATGTGGTCTTTACATGATGGAGAAGCTTTCTGAATTTATTGTAACTAAATGGGAAGAATGAATCTAAAGACAGTGGGAATAAATGCAAATTGACTTTTATTTTGAGACAAACCAAAAAAACTGCTGTTCTCCAATGGCTACAGCAACTCCACAAATCTTGTCATTCCATGCACAGCACCACACACCTCTTTAGGCGTCACATACAAACAATAAACAGTAGGGGCAGGACAACACCCTCTGTCCAATAAAGGAGACACGAAGCAGGGGAAACATATTATTCATCCGACACACTCAGGACTATATTACAAGTAGAGCAGCCTAGTCAAGTGACACTGTTTATCTACCACATTATTAATTTTGTAAATTACAGTACAGTAAACAAGACTCATTCAATCAAAAATATAGTCAGTCTTATAATAATTTATTTTTAGTTTGTTGAGCAATGTGATTAGAGAATATAAAACAAAGCAGTTACTTATAAATACTGAGACATAAAAGTGGTTTAAAGAGGTCCACCTTGTTTATTTATGTATAGCATTAATACATTCTTGAAAAATTCTGGAAAAACATTGGACTGCTCCTCTTAGAGAATTTTTTTCATATTTTAAGCAAAACTAGACATATTAATAGCCTTTCACTGACTTATGGAAGATGAGTTAGTATTGTTCCAATTCAGTAAGATAAGATGACACACAAGCATTAGAAAGTATGCCATCTCAAAAGATTTTTCATTTTGACCCATCATGTGTTACTCTGAATCTGTCTAACACTTATAGTAAAATTATTTTCCCTATATGATCTAAGTGTATGATATTTCTAAAATATGTGACCTAGAAGGATAGGTGCTTAATGATTTTGTTCAAAATTCAGGTCTTGCCCTGGTTTAACTTTGAATAACTCTTGTCGAATTAAGTGTGCACAGTGTATCATTTATAACTGAATTTCATCGTGCTTTTCACTAGTTGATGTAGTGTGCATGTTGATGGTTGAGTGCCATTCATTATTGGTTTTTTTAATAAAAGGCACTGCTCCTAATATTGCCTTACATCAGCCAGTGGCACACTCTTTGAAATAATTTGGTAGTGCCTGAGGATGCTACCTATGTCTTTATCATCATTAGATTGCATAGTTTCAATCATACAAATTGATGTAAGGTTAGAAATGTTCTCCAGGTTTAACTTAACAATGTTTCTAATTTACAAAGAGTAAAAAAAAAAGTGTTACTGTTATTGGGCTAGAGCCATAATTGTTCATTCGATTCAAGCATATTGTCAATACAGAGATGAAGTAAAACTTAGGAGATCTGTGGCCATCGTGACATGCAATGGGCATAACTCTGGTGTGCTGAATGAAAAGATATTTTACAATTAATAGTTATGAAAATACAATTTATACAGCATTTCTCAGTAACACAATGGAAATTTTTGAGAATTAGTATCTATTTGGAAAAAATTGAAACTTTTTTACAAACCATTTAGATTGTTTTATTAATACTACTTTAGTATAGCAAACAATTAAAATATAACAGGTGTGCTAATGGGAAAACATGATATAAAATATAGACTATGGAAATTCATTCCTGGTTACCTTCACACTTAATAACTTCCACCAAAGTCAGTGAGCAGACATATTCAAATTTCAATTCAATTCAATTAATTCTTACATAGCACTTATCACTGAGTGCAGGGTCACAGCACTTGTATTGATTTACAGTGACGGTAAACCTTGGAATATCTGCATGAATAAATACGCATACAAATGGTTAAAAATAACAACTTCATGATTTCATGTCACTTCAATAAATGTAATGCACAGATTCTTAACACCGTAAAAAGTAAAACGCATGAAATGATGGGGGGACACCTCATAGCATTATTTTGTGCACTTCGTGATGGAGATTGCCCTAATGAGGGTTTATGACAATCAAACTTTCAACATGTCACAGCAATTTTCTTTATTGTGGGTTTCACAGAATATTAGAGTAATGAAAAGAAGGCTATTGTGCTTGCCTGAACAACAGATGTTTGCTTCAAATGAACCCATTTTCAGGAAATGCTGTCTGGAGGTCAACTGAAAGGGATTCAATTCCCAGAGGTCAAACTCTATTTTAACATGTTTCTGGGCTTTGTAAAATTTAGGGGCTCTTTTGTTTTTGTTATCTCTACATTTTTTTCAATTGGATGGTTTCTTTTTCTTCAGTTCAGTCAGAATAAACGATATTGTTATACTGTAATAACTCTAATTAACCTTCACAATTTCATTACTTTTCAAAACAATGTGGCATCATTCTTGAAGATTTTCATGTGTTACTACGTGAAAGTCTGGCAAACCCTAACAAGCTATACTGTAAATAGGAGGATCTCAGAGTACACTTTGTTGAACAATCTGCATCGTATAAATGCTTTTATTGCTATAAATAACTTAGAAAAATATAACAAATGTATTGATTAAATTTACCCATGACGATTGACTGTTAAAAATATTATATACTGTTGCACAGTGAGAGGTACAGCAGTTAAAAGTATCCATCCATCCATTATCCAACCCGCTATATCCTAACTACAGGGTCACGGGGCAGTTAAAAGTATGGATTATAAAATAGTCTTTGGAGTTATAGTGAAGCTGTTACTACACATAACCATACACTATATAGACTTGTTTTTAAAAACTGTAAAAAGATGTTTAAAAATGGTTTAAAGGATATTGGGCCACATAGCTCACAATGTGGAACCTTAGTGAAAAACAGTTTTCAGGATTGTTGAGAAATAACTAAAAAAAAAGCAAAGTTCAGTTTTGGTTTTAATATACCAATAAGGACATAACATAGAGAGTCTAGAGGAGAATTGTTATGAATTTTCCAGGAATGGAAGGTGTAAACATGAAAGACACATAGAAGAAATAAATTATAGCAACTGAAGCAGATGGAGACATAGGGGACACGTCAAGGAAGAACTCAAAATCATGAATTATGTATAGAAGAGCTACCTGCTACTCTGTAATGGATAAAGAAGCTTCAGAGTATGGATGAATGAATAAATGAGACAGATGACAGCTGTTATTTTAATATCAGTTCATCCACAAGGACATGTAGATACAGATGGAATTTGGTTAAGAGCAAATTTTTGTACAATTAAAAAAATATGCATTCACAATGTGGACAATTTAACAAATAACTGCATTCTTCAAACCTTCCAGTCTCATCTGAGTATTTTATGTTGAGTCAGAAAGTGTTAACATGCACTATTGAACTATAAACTGAATTTTTGTCCATACATTTTTTTTACTAGTTTTATTTTATTCATTAAAAATTTGTACAATGCTTTAAAATGAATGAGAAGTTTTAAATTTAAAGTCCACAAAAAATAAATTATTTGTAAAGATGTATAGGAAGCATTATATAATGTTCAGTAATGACTTATTAATGAAGGTTATTGTATGAATACCTTTTAATGACATTTATAACTGTTTAAATGTACATTAACTAATAATTTAATGTATGTTAATGACTTATTAATGAAAGTTATTTTAAAGTGAAATTTGTAATGTTGCTGTGTTTAGCAATTACTGCTCTATATTCTGATATATAAATAAAAACACATGATAAGTAACACTTTAATACTTTAAAATATTAGTATAAACACAATTATCACAGATCACCTGCTATTTATATGAAAACACCTGCTTCCAATTTTATCAAAAAAATTAAGTAACCAGAATTAAGCACAGCATACACAGTAAAGACCTTTTCCAGAACAGCTTAAACACCTCTTTAATAATCAAAAAAGACAAAATGGAGACTGAGAGTGATGGAAATGAGCTACATGTACAGGACAGGGGAAAAGAGCAGGAAAAAAAGAAGTTAAGAGACACTGGAGATCAAAACTTAGAACATTTTTACTTTCAACCAGTCAAGACATTGCTAGTAAAATAATACATGAATGAAAAATTCAATAAATATAAGAGATACATTATTTACTATATAATAAAACACTAAGGCTTGTGTGTCTAGTCCCTAAGAGCAATTTAATTGGACAGTTTGCCTTTGATGTGATTGGTCTCTGATGAAGAAGGAAGGAAGTGCAAGTGCGAGGTGAACCCTGAGAGAGTCGCCTTCAAAGATGACAAGTATAAAATTGAACAGGAGGTAAGAAAAGACGCCTCAAAAATGATGACAAAATCTGACAAGCAGGCTTTACGGGAGCAAGTCAGAGGGAGGGAATGCTGGCAAAGAGACGTTCAGATACATGCAGATACTTTGAAAGTACACATAGAGAAAGCCAATATCTTTTAAAGTATTCTTTTACCTGTCTTTGACAGGTATCGTGACTAATTAAGTCTAAAACCATGGGGTGTTGTTCAGTGACACTGTGGTTAGCAGTGTTGTCTCACCACTCCACAGCTCTGGGCCCCGATCCTGGTGATCAGTATAGAATTTACACATTTTGTCTGTTCTGCGTAGATTGTCCTGCTACATCCCAAAGGTATGCACACTGTGTTGAGCGGCCCACATAAGTCAGCATGGGTGTGTGCATGAGTGTGCCCTATCATGGATTAGCAACATATCCAGAGCCGGTTCCTGACGTGTCTAGATTGTTGTTAAGATTAGTAGCTGATTCCAGTACTTCTGAACTGGATCAGCAGGTTAAAAATAAATGTATGAAAATAATATAATAGTGAAGCAATTATTTTATTAGAGCTTTATATGTTCTACTTTTACCCTACAGTAGCAATTAGTTTCTCTTAAGCATGCAATTTCCACTATTTTCTGTTACTCCCACTTTAATCAAGTCAGAATAACCAGACATTACCGTTTCAGCAGCATAATTAAAAATGATAAAGAAAACAATTCTTAGAATAGTAAATTAAAGCCAAGTCAGTTCAACCCAGTTTATTAGTATAAGTAATTCTCATAATACAGTTACTCAGAACACTGCACAGATTGTTACAGCATTAAATAACCCAAAATTAACAATTTCACAGAAACTTAAAAAAAAACAAACAAAAATGTATGTGTCAGAATACGTTGATGGTCAAGTTGTATCTGAGAAAAAGACATTCGATACTGGAGAAAAGGTTAGGGAATGCAACACTTGTAAACCATACAAAACAAATGTTTGGAAGACCTCTCTTAGCAGAACAAGCAGACTAGTCAAATGCTTGTTATTCCCCCATTAAATTGTGAGAACTATGGTATTAAATATGGGTGCCAAAGGTGATTTAATAGCTATTACCACTTCAGTTTGACATAAATGTGAGGGTTACAACAGGGTTGCTTAATAATTTTCTTTTAGAATTTTTAATTAAAGCGATTTATCGTGTAATGTATTGTTAGGGTTAGGTTTTATTCTTGTGAAAATATTACAAAGACTATTCATTAAGTCCTACAGACCTCATATTTAGTACATGAAAGTCATTTAGGAGGCTCATGTTCTAAATGAAACTACAGATCCAGTACTGTGTATTGCCTAGGGTTCAAGAATAACTAGTTGTCAGATTATAAACTACAAAGAAAAGTATGTATATTAGACAACTGTCTGAACTGCCTATTGGTGGTAGGGCAGCAGGCCAAGAGTGCAAAAAAGGATGGGTCAGTAGATGGAATGAGAATTAATATATACAAAGTCCAAAACCAGAATGTTAATCCTTTTCTTTGTAAAAAACAAATGGCAACCAAAACTCTTAGACTGAAAAACGCTACCACGAGATTGCCTGCCCTAAATAAAAATCTGAAATACTTAGAGTGGTTAGAAATCAAAAGTTTAAATGATGATTGATGCAAGCCACCGAGTGATACATCGTTACACTAATGATGACGCCACTCCTGGCAACTGTACAACGTGTTATGGTAACAGGATCACAATATAGCAGTACCCACAATGAAAACAAAATGGACTTGCAGTAATTTTCAAAGCAAATAAGACCTTAAAACATTTAGACATTCACAATTTCTGTCACAATTCACTTCTCCTAATCTTTCTTGTGAGTTTCAAACTGGGAACCTCAGCAGAGTCCTGGGGAACAGATAACGAACTCCTGATGCCTCACAGCCTGTCCTTTTCTCTTCCCTGATACAGTGACAGGACAGCAAACCCAGTCAGGTCAGAAGTCATGAAACCGAGTAACACCCAATGATCACCTCAGCACTGAAACAGGCCAGACTTCTTTCAGTGATGTGACCCCACTTGGGCTGATAAAGAGAGTAACCAGAGGAACCTGAGGTAGTTCACTGTTAGCTGTCAAGGAAAAAGGGTCTACAACCAGAAAAGGTTGTACATTTTATATTGTACTGACTAAAGGAGCAGCATCACAAAGAAGCCCTGCCTGGAGAAAAACACGTGCCCTGGTTTTGCTGAATGGGCAGACACAGTGTGATCAGCAGGGAAGTGGAAGCAGACTCACTGAAGGACTGGTTAGACTTAAATTGTTCTCATTGAAAGAATCCATTTGCAAGTAATAAAAGCCTTTTTTTTCTTCAGAAAATATGTAAAGGCTCAAATTATCTGGGGGATCGGGTGCTCTCCACGTTGCACACAACAATTATGTATAAACAGAAAGACAAATACTGTAGAAGACAACAAATAATAAAGATGTGGGTGCCATTGTTGATTCTGCAAAACAGCATTTTATCTAAGCTCTGAATCCTTGTTCAATGCCCCCCTATATCTTCAGTTTTACTGGAATGAATTCTGGGTCTCTGTAATATTACATTGGATAAAGTGTATTTTAAAAATGGAAGGTTGGCTGGATAAAATATAAATTGCTTTGCTGTTAAATCCCTAATATCTTCTCTATCTCTTATTTGTATTTATGCTTCCTCTGAAATGTGATCTCTTGCTTTTGTCTTCTGGTCCAAATGCTACTCCCCAATGGGAATCAACATTTTAATTTCACATTTCGGGAATTATGCATTGCCTCAGAAGAATTTGGAAGCATTTCAGCTCAAAACAGCATTTTCATTCATGTCAACTAAGTATCATGTATAGGGGAGCGGATATAGAGTACACCCAAGTGAAGGTCCTAAAACCCTTCTCTCTGGATGCATTCACTATGTGTGAAACTTTATTCCCATCCAGAATGATTGTCATGAACTTCACTGGACTGAGCAGAATGTACACTCACTTCCAGGACCACATTTACTGGGAAATGGGCTACTGTCCCATTAGCAAAGTACTCCAGTGAAAAGAGACCCTTCCCTCTTTATCCAAGCAACATAATATAGTATGTTTTCTACTGCATGCGTTTCATAATACTGAAAATGTTTGCAGACGTAAGCAGCACCTAAATGAAAAATATTCCAAACTATAGTTTGTCATAACTTATATTACACAACTCTTCAATCAAAGCAGAAGTAGATGCTCTGCACCCTCTGTGGGAATACAATGGATCTACTACATTACATCAGACAGACAATCTGAGATTTTATATGACAATCATGTTTGTGTCATAAATCCACAGCCAGAAACATAGGGAGTGAAGTAATATATACTAATAAGCATTAAACATGCTGCATAATCCAAAAAGTATTTACCATTTGCTGTCTTTGCATTTTCACTCTCTTCCCTGTTTCTACTAACAAGAATTAACAGACCTGAAAGTGATAGATCATCCTATATATTCATACTGTACATACAGTTAAATCCATATATATGTTGAGTGGCACCCTTGGCCATTATGGTCGCTGGGCACAACATGAATGCCCTTCCTCAGTAGATGGTTACCCATTAAGATTTAAATGTCAGGCAATTTCCCCCACAATTCTGTTGAACAGAAGTAGCTGCTCAAATGCTTGGTTGAGATGTCTACAAGAATCACACACTATAAAACAATGCCAGCATTTCACAGGAATTAGCTGTAATTTTTCAGAATAAAATACTGTATTGAAAAATGTACTGTGTAATCACAACAGGCTAAGCTGCCTTTTGTCACCAGACAGCTAATTACAGTACAATAAGATTGCTTTTGGTTTGGGCTGGTCCGTGTTGCATTTTGGGACATTTTCAGTTGATGCATTTTCATACTGGTTCACGTATATGAGTGGTGAAATGACAGTTAAAAGTGACATCCTAGCTACAGGGACAAGGATGGAAACGTGTTTCATATTGTACAAACATTAAAAAGTTTTTGTTCACACAGAGAACCATATGCACAAAGAATGAGGTGGAAAGAAGGACTTTAGGCACCTTCAAAACTCACCTTGATGCAAATTTTGTGGAAAATAAGCAAATACACTAAACAAATCCTGTTAAAATACATTACATTAACTGTGTATTTCCACAGTCAAAAAACTATAATATAAAAAAATGGTTAAAACAATGATTTTAAAAGATAAATGCATGTAAACTTACATTTTAGCAGTGTTTTCACTGTCAGTTTCAAGTAATTGTTTAAATGTGCAGGACTATTTGTATTGCTGTAAAATCACAATGGCACAGAAAACTAAATTTGCATAAAGTTAATATATTTGCATAAGGACCATCCCCTTTGCAGCAGCATTGTAAATTGTTCCTGATGACTTCCACAACTTTGCACTGTGAAAAACAAAAACTTACAGAAGTGCTGAAGATTGTTTGTGGTTATGGATGCTGATTTATGTTGTTTTTTGAAAAACTGTGGAATCTGTAACACAAGCGACATCACAAAAGCAACCTTTCCTTTTCCACCACACAACATAAAATAATTCTATGAAACACTGATATTGAGTTAATCGATAAAAATTATAGTATGTGTGTCTGTTGGGCAAATGATTTGGTCGCCTGAATTGCAAGTAATTTAACTGTTAGGTTATGTAAATTGTTTATAACATCTTTTAACTGAAATTGTTTTTGTAAATTTAAAGTAAATTACTGGCTACTGAATTGTAGAGCTATTACATTTAAAATGTAAAAAATCAGGAAATTACCGTAATTTAACAGCTGCATACTGCTACATCATATTAATTTTGTGGTCCAGTTTACTGTGTTACTGTGACATCACTGTATAGTATTGTATTCTTGTTGTAATATACAGTAATATGATACAGTAAAATACTGTGAAAGTAATGCAATTAGGAGCCAGTAACATTACAGTAATTTACAATCAAATTTTTTAGAGTGCAAATCCAGTTATTTTTGACATACTTTATACTGTAAGTATTTTAAACTGTATTTGTTTACCAAAAAAGTTCATCCTTCTCAGTTCAGTTAAAACAGATATATACTATTTCACAATGAAAGGCTTCATATGTGCCATTATATGCTAGAATACAGTATAAACTTGATTATAACCATGACACTAAATTGTCTTATGTATGTACATTTATGTTTAATTATTTACTATACAAAAATATATAATGATATGTGGTAGCGCTCCTGCCTCGCAGTTAGGAGACCCGGGTTCGCTTCCTGCGTCCTCCCTGCGTGGAGTTTGCATGTTCTCCCCGTGTCTGCGAGGGTTTCCTCCAGTTGTTCCGGTTTCCTCCCACAGTCCAAAGACATTCAGGTTACGTGCATTGGCGATTCTAAATTGTCCCTTTTGTGTGTGTGTGTGTGTGTGTGCATGTGCACCCTTCCTGGGGTTTGTTTCCTGCCTTGCACCCTGTGTTGGCTGGGATTGGCTCAAGCAGACACCCGTGACCCTGTAGTTAGGATATAGCGGGTTGGATAATGGATGGATGGATGGATATAGATGCTGAATGCCCATATCTGTAGCACTGAAACAGCCAAGGTCGATGATAAAGGTTTAATGTGATGTTTTATGGCATCAGCCCAAAAGAGTACTATTGCTGAAGCATACTTGACAAAGCTAAACTGACTTCCTGTCGCTTTGACTACATAGTAAATTCCTTTAGATTCTCAGCCCCATCTAAACCAAAAAATTAAATAAATAAAAAGTAACTGTATTAGCTACAACTCCTCAAGTTTTGCAGTCACTTATTAAGTATCTAAAGAGCTGGGGATGAAAACAAAATCATGCAGCTAAATCTAATGATTCTTAAGGACTATAGCTAAAAGACTGGGAAGATTTCCATTGGATCTGTTATTGTAGGTTGAATGTTTTTGTTTATATTTTCAAGAATTTAAATTGTAAACCAATAAACCAAACAATTTATCCCTTATAGTGTGACAACAATTACAGAATTTAGCAAATTGCTTTACACCACAAATATCAATACACTGAAGTGTTATAGTGACATGTAACATTTCAGCTTTATGTTACTTAAAATAAATATCTGCTTTTAAAATAAAAAATCCCAAAAAGATTTTGGAGTAAAAATATCATCCGTGCTCAGCTCAATGGAATACTTAAAATGCAGGCTGATAACTTTGATCATCAGTAACATTTAAAATAACAATATCGAAAGGTGTTGATGACCTATGTGTTTTACAAAATCTTTGAATACAAATACTAATGATATTTATCAATATTTTTAGGAACAAATTCATAATGTGTGATGAACAATATTTATTAATAAACAGTTACAAATGTCTGTATGTGTGTCTGGTCCCTCCGAGCAATCTAAGTGATCAGTTTCAGTTTTGTTTAATTGGTCCGTTTGGCTGTGGTTGCTCAGTCAAACACAACCAGTACAGAAAACGCTGAGCAAGACAGGTTAACACACACAAATATACCGTGAAAAGAATAGTGAGAGGCACATTCAAACTTGATAAGTATTCACAGTAATACAATGATGTCTTCACATTGGGTAATGGGACAAAAAGCAAAGTAGAAAGCAATGTGTCTCAAGATGACAGTCTGAGAAGCACATTTTACAGGAAAGCGATTGAGAGGGGAAGCGTCAGGCAAGAGAGGATGAGACACACAAGGGTACTGAAGAAAAGTGGAGGATGAACACTGACAGTATATTTAAGGCAAGAGAGAGCAAATATTTTTATATTTATCCTATTACCTGTCTTTGACTGGTAACATAACTAGTCTATTATAAGCTTATACACCTGCAGAAACATAGTTATACCCAAAAACAGTAGCCCAATTTACATGGGAAGTTAGAACAGTCTGTTATCCAAATAATTAGATGTACATGTCCCTTATGCTGACAATGGTTACCAGAGGAACACTTATCGAGCTTTTAATAAAAGGCAATCATTTTTAATGTCAGAATCTTTCTATTACTATCTACTACTGTGGCACACCACAAATATCTTGACAATTTGTTTATTATATGCACAGATGTTAATTTGTACTTAATAAGGCATCATAAGTCAATAACTTACTCCTCACATACATTGCAACTGTTATGACTTTCTTCTTGCCACTGAAAATTGTATCTGCACTGGCATCAGACTCGAGAAGCCTGTTCTGTTGTGGATATCTTTAGCAATGAATCCAAACCCCCATTGGATTCACACATGCAGACAATGCATGCCATGGTGGAATCTGAATAACAGCACATCTACCAGGATGGGTGGGGTTATGGTTTGATGTGTTGTTGCTTTAAATATTTGGTTATATTTATTCCTTATGATAATTCCAAACAGAGTCATTCTTCCAGGACATTCTGTTACATATCATATATTTTCTTGCGGCATTCCTGTTTAGGGCCAATTTTCAACATGGCAATGACCACTCACACAACCACAGTTCTCATCTCTAGACAATGGTCAGGTGCTGTTGGCACTGTACCCTGTTCTTAAGGGAGTTTGTACGTGATATTTTATAATAGCAGACAAAGTCAGAACCATGAATCTGTGTCTCTGTCTTGTACTAGTTTATCAGTGTTTGAATGGATGTGCCACGAGAAAACATTTACCATCTGTACAACTCTATGCTACGGCACAGTTGCTTGTGAGTTTGGAGGGTTTTACCTCAATAACTATCAACCCTTTCTGGATTAAAAGATTTTTCCTCAGCATTCATTTTTTACCCATGTGACCAGTTTTTAATGCTGGTTTTTATTTTTTTGCTTCAATTATTATTGTCTCAGTGTGTAATTAGCTTTTCAATGAAGCAGTCACAATTTTTAGAAAAACATTCAGCTGTCAAATATGTGTGAATCTATTTTAAGTAAAAGTAAACTTTCCTCTGATATGAGAAAAATTCGTAAGTATGAGATATAATTAGATTATGTGTCAAGTAAACACAAAAAAGCGAAACAAAAAGAAAAATAAAATACTAAGTACTTTATATTCTATGTCGATACAAAGGATTTCCAAGGTCAGACATGACATCTAAAAGAGAAGCAGGGAATACTCTGAATGAACTTCAGGATTGCACTATATCAGCAACACATGCTCATTGTCATAATGTCTTCATGCTTAACAATATATGTATTATATTGTAATACATAGGATAGAATTGACCCCAGTATTCAAATTCAATATATTTCAGAAAATGTTTTTACTCAAAAATGCACAATCTTTAACTTTAGGAACTGAGTAAGATCACACAGAATGTAACCAATTTGACCCTGTTACTATACACAGTAGGAACAAAATGCTTGCAGAATAGTATTCAACAGACATCTGTGATGTGAAGCAACAAATTTAAATTCACCATGCAAATGATTGCCTAATTTTGTCTAATGTCATATTAAGCACTTTCAGGTACTTACACACCATGCTGCTCTAGCAAGCCACAAAACTACAACCGAGTTATGTGGGTTAAGAAATCAGTTAATAGCTGCCTGGTGTTGCTTCTTAGCTTGATTTATGTTTTGTAAAGAGGTGAGCTATAGATCTCTGTAACACACAAAGACTGGATTGCACAATAACATACTGTACATAGCATACAGGCTTGGACAGATTTGTGGCAGATGAAATTTAATGTCAGTAAATGTAAAGTATTACACATAGGAAGTTAAAATGTTAGGTTTGAATACACAATGGGTGGTCGGAAAATCGAGAGTACACCTTATGAGAAGGATTTAGGAGTCATAGTTGACTCTAAGCTATCGACTTCCTGATAATGTTCAGAAGCCATTAAGAAGGCAAACAGAATGTTAGGTTATATAGCACGATATGTGGCGTACAAGTCCAAGGAGGTTATGCTCAGGCTTTATGATGCACTGGTGAGCCTCATCTGGAGTACTATGTGCAGTTTTGGTCTCCAGGCTACAAAAAAGACATATCAGCGCTAGAAAATGTTAAGCGAATTTTAACAGCGACTAGGCTGATTCCAGGGCTACAGGGGTTGAATTATGAGGAAAGATTAAAAGAGCTGAGCCTATACAGTTTAAGCAAAAGAAGATTAAGAGGTGACATGATTGAAGTTTTCAAAATTATGAAGGGAATTAGTACAGTGGATCGAGACTGTTATTTTAAAATGAGTTCATCAAGAACACACGGACACAGTTAGAAACTTGTTAAGAATAAATTTTGCGCAAACATTAGGAAGTTTTTCTTTCCACAAGAAAGAATAGACACTTGGAATAAGCTACCAAGTAGTGTGGTAGACAGTAAGACTTTAGGGACTTTCAAAACTCAACTTGATGTTTTTTTTTTGGAAGAAATAAGTGGATAGGACTGGCAAGCTTTGTTGGGCTGAATGGCCTTTTCTCGTCTTCATTGTCCTAATGTTCTAATTACAATTTATAATACATCAATCAGTCAGTCTTAATTTTACACAGATGATCTTATATAATGGGTGGGTAAAAATCAATAAAGCTGGTCAAGGCCCTATAAGAGATTTCTGCATCTCCAAGTAAATCTGAAAGGACATGCCGTTGTGTCTGCTTATTATGATAACCTGTTGTATCTCATGATTTCCATGCTCCTACATCTAGAAAAAGATGCATGTTTTTAAAAACAGACAAATGCATTTTACTGCACAGTAAAAGCATCTACTACTCTTTGCCAATGCAGAAGTTTTATGTCTAAATGTTGTTATTCAGAAAGGTAGTTCATTGCAGCATTCAAATGGAAGGAACATCACTGGACAGAAGGCCCATCCACAGTAAGGCACAGCCATGCGCACACCTACGCTCAGTCATACTTGGACAATATACCTAAGATGCATGAGTTTGGGATGTGGAAGGAAACCAAAATATGGGGAGAAAACCTATACAAACTCTGGGAGAATGTCCAAATACAGACTTAGAAACTGGGCCGGGAATCTGATATCTGGAATTGTTGTGTAACAGAGCTAACCACTGTACTACCACATAGTCTTATTTATGAATGAAAGTGTGCTTTCTGTATACATCATTAAGCACTTAGCATCTCTAAGGTCAGAATTCTTTAGGTTAAAAAGTAAAATGTAATGAATTGTTCTCATCTTTGACATATAATACTTCTGCTGCTTATGTGATGAATCTATTTGCCTGGTTGTACTTCATCATTAATTCTGTAGATGTTTCCAATTAGGTGTCTGGGTGTCACTCTCAGGGTTCTGCACAATGCACTACTGCTTATGGAAGTTAATGTGCAAAGTCTGTGTTCATAACATGATAAGAAAACTGCTAAAATTATTACAGTACATACTATATGAGTGGATCAACCCATTTGTCATGTCCATCCAGGAGATATAGTAGATAGTTGGGCATTTACCACACATAAAATGTCATTTTTAATCATTTTTATGTTTCTGTTTTCACAGAGTTCAACTATTGAGAAACACACACACATAATGAGCCGCCTGAAAGTCTGTAGGAAGTTTATGTAATGTTGTTTATTCCAAAGCTTTCTTTGAAGGCAGACTGGAAAGGAATTAAATCACACTGAGCTCAGACAGCACAAATCTATCAGCTGATTGGCTGCCGATTAAACCTGAAAACAATCAGCCACCAGCTACTGTGCAGTGTGAAGGGCATGGTGAATTTTATTGCTGAAAGATTCCAATTAGTTTAAGCAAAAAAGCTAAACTATGCTATATTTTGTTAAGGAGTAAAAAGCATGGGGTAAAATGTGAAGACATTTAAGGTGCATGATGATGTGTTTTCATTTCATCCTCTAGATGAAATTAGAAATATATGCAGCTCTGAGCAATTTCTGAGATTGCTATGCTGTCCAAGAATTTGTAATTTTCTCCAGGCTTTCTTTATAAGCCATTCACATATACTGTACTTTAGGCGTGATTATGGAAAGCACAGCCTTATCTTTTTTTGCAAAGCAGTGGATTCAGACGCACAGTAGCTCAGCCTGCTCACGTCTGCTCAAGTCGTCAGCATTTTTTATTATAGGTGTAGCTAAGTATAAAGTTTTTCATGATTCTGTATTTTTGTATTTCTATGGACAAAATGTTTACAGTCACAAAGGCAGATAAAAAGCAATTAATATAAGCTTAAAGGAAACCTAGAAATTAAAACATTTTGAATATCATATGCTTAGTAAAGCTGAATTCTATTCAAGTGCATTCATATATTTGAAGCTTTCATTTATGAAAACTGTAAGAGGATGTCCAGATAACATGTTGTCAAGACAAATAACACCATCAGGTGGCACAGGGCATAGCTGGACCCCACAGAAATCCTCCACCTACAGAGAGAGACACTGGCAGCAGGGTACATTCAACAGAAGCCAGTACGGGAATACAAGAACATAAACACCGGCCTTTAATACTAAGCAAATTACAGGCATATGCTATCCCCAGAATACTCTGCTTTTTTTGGTGTTTGATCCTTCTTATAACATTGACTGCTTTCCAGATGACAAATATGCAGATGTTCTAGGAACCAGGTAGAATCTTTGTCATATTTCTGTTACTTTTTTTTTTTTTTTAATTTCTTGGACTGCTTATAAATGCCTACTGTTTCTTTAGATTAGTTTTTTTTTGAGCCACAATTGCTTTATTACACAAATTAGAGTCAATAATGCACTAGCCCCAAAACTGCAGCTTGGAGTGATGACAAAGCTCAAGATGATTTAGAAATTTCACAAGAATAAAGGATACTAGCAAACTACAAAGATTGGGATGTGCAATACAGTGCTAGGTATTATAAAAAAGTAAAAAAAAGGTAATTATCTCTACATCTTTCATATAGATGAGAATGGAAATATCTGTCACTTACATTTGATGCAATAAATGTACAAGTTACACCTCTATTAGCCTTCTTGCATTCAGGACCAGCATGTTACTAAGAATGAGACAATACACTTATTGCACTTATATGTGTTGTGATGCATGGTTAATAGTCTTGCAAGCTATAAGGTGCCTTCCTTCCCTTTTAACTAAATACATTTAGTACAAACTTAAGTGACGTTTAACAGGCATTGCACCAGTGACTGACACCTTAATAAGCTTCCAGAAATTGACATTTTCCAAAATGGCAATTAACACATACAAAATATGATCTGTGAAAATCTAGGGAAATGAACACCACTATCAGATACTGATATGAAGCTTTGACAAGCACATGCCATGTTTTAATACTATGATGTCTTGTTGCTTCACCCCACACATTGGCCCTGCTTGCATTTAATATCAGCTTGAATGGAAAAGTTGAATTAGTTTTCCTGATAATAAATTTTGTCACCTACAGTATACACTATATGAGAACACTGTGGCTATTAGCTGACACAGTAATTTGACTTGATTTAATCCTGATCAGGATGAAGCGTTTTTCACAACTAAATGAGGGATAGGCCTCATCACATGGATGCAGATGGAGCAGTTAGCAATTAAAGTCACTAGAGTTCTCTCGTTCTCTCTTGTGAGTAGCCAGTATGATAAGAAGTGAATAAATGTGTCATTATAGACAATGTTTCAAAATACAGTTTTTTATCGTTGAAGGAACTCAAATTAAACAGTAGTGGTTATCACAAATAATTCCCACTAATGATACCAGTTCCTTTAATATTTGCATTGAATTGGTTAAAAAAACAGCTATATGTATTTTAATTTTTGTGTGTTCTCAGTTTAAATCTATCATCTTAGTCATTGCCTGCGAAGAGTTTTGAAATTCTCTGATATCTGCATGGGCTTTTCTAAGGTACTCCAGTCTTCCTACCCATCTCGAACCACATAGATGTTAAGTTCATTTTAAATTGTACCCATGTGAGTGTGTGCATGAGTGTGACAAATTGTTTCCTAATTTGTGCCGAGGCCTGCAGAACACACTCCAGCTCTGACGCACCTCTACAATGGAGTAATCATGTCTGGGAATATACACAAATATTTTTGTAAACTTTGCGATAATTTTGTAATTATTTAAGCCTATTTATAATTTTAAATTTGAGTAGTATTTTTCTATGAGAGTTCCTAATTAATATTTGGGGTTGTTAATTGTAATTTAAGTCACTTATGAAATTCAACCATCAATCCATTTCTCAAACCCACTTATCCATAGCAGGGTCACGAGACAGCTGGAACCTATTCCAGCAATCATCATGCACAAGGCAGGTACAACATATGGACAGCCACTCCATCAGAGGACATTTAAGAAATCCTTCTCCATTTTTTATCACCAGAGACAACACCTGGATAGGGGGACCAGCCCATCAGAGGGCATTTATGATATCCTTCTCCATTTTAATCACCTACATTTCAAATAATGGATCGACAAGAGTCAGAGTCTATTCAAGAAAAAATAAAACCTAGGCTAGGACATCCTAAACTGGAACAACACTCCCTCTACAGGAACTGAAAAAAAAAAAAAAAACCAGCGATAACATACAGTCACACTTTAGCAATTTGGAGCTGTCAGTCAGTTTAATAGCATGTTTGTGAGCCATTGCAGGAAACCAGAATCCCTGAAGGAAACTCACATATATACAGTATGAAAAGACATCTCAAGCTGGAAAAAATAGGGTCTCAAATCCTGTGAAGTCTGCCAATGTATTGTCCTAGCTAAAATATGATACACAGTATAAACTTATTTACTATGAGAGTGAACCAAGCGCTTATGTATGATTATGATGTTTTAAGGGTGAATTACTCCCAAAAAAAGAACTTAACAAAATCCTAATAATACAAACATCCTTTACCAAGTTTCTGTTCTTTCTTATTTCATGTAAAACATCTGATCAGAAACAAAGGGGCCATGCTAACCAGGCCTCACAGTCATAAGCCACAAAGCAGCATATCCTCTAATTACATCATAAAAAGCATCTTCTCCCCAAAGAACAAGTCGATGCTGCAAAACCTTTAAATCCCTGGGGGAAGTTTTGCTTTCTTCGACACTTTGCCAGATAAGGATACCTAAAACTAGCCTTTCATAATGGGATATACCCTGTGAGGCTTGAAACTGTATTATCCAATCGTAGTTAAGCAACCTTTTTCCTTATTGCTGTACCTCTGCCAGGTGAAGTCACTTTTCCCTAGGGGAGTGTTGCAATCAGTTTGTTGAAGAAACGAAAGTGCTCTGGTAGACAAATCAATGACAAGCAAAAGCAGGTTAGTCAGCACTGAGCTTCCAGACTGCTTGTTCATTACTTTCTATACATACTAAATCCTATTTGATATCAAGGTGATCTTTGAGGCCATATGCAGTGAAGTATACTATACTTTCAGAAAGTATGATTTTTTTTTATCCTAAATGCAAATGACAGCTCATATACCAATTGAAACAAGCTGAGGTGCACAATTTTGTTTAATGTTGTGGAGTTATTCTGACACAGAAAACACCATCATCATTTATATATATATATATATATATATACATATATATATATATATATATATATATATATATATATATATATATATAGTATATAGATATATATATATTTTTTTTTACTTACACATAGCTTAACTCTCTGTATAGTAATAATGAATTCCTTTCAATCCAGTTTACTTCATTGCAATAGCTTGTCTTCTGCTTTCATAAATCCGTTCTCTTTTAATCTCCTTACTCAGCTGCTGGATAGCTGCAACCTCTTTAAAAATTCAGGATATCAGTGTAATTGTAAATTGATCTGTCTCCATGGCAAGAGGCCGGGGGCACTTTTTCTGTCCAGGAAAGCAACCAGTCTTGACTGGCCACTGCCTTCATCCATAAGATTAATACACATACAGTAAATGCTGGCACTACCAGTGCATTTAATGAGTTGTGTATAGTGGTATAGTTACAGTCCCAAGGGCAAGCATTGTTATTGCTTCCTAATCAAAATAATTTCTGGTGAATATCATAGGGATGCTTTTTGTTATAATTTACTCAATACTGCATTCTCATTTTGATTTTGCAGCAAAGCAATTTACTTGTTTTAATTAATGAATGCAAACAATGACCCTATATTGCTTTTATTCATTTGCTAAATATTCAACCATAAAGACTGAGTGGGTGCTTAAAAGCTATGCCAGAGTATACCATATTCTAAAACAGTCATACCTTTTTTTTTTCGCCAAGTTTCTTAATATTTTAAGTTTGACCTTTCTGTATAAAAAATAAACCCTGACAAACAGATTGTTATCAAATCATAGGCATGATGCTGTAAAGTGAAAAGAAGCTGGGATTGCCTTGTTCAGGTTGAACACACTGTGTCCCACATTTGACATCAAGCTAATAAACATCTCAGGACAATATGGCAAAATCAATAAATATATTAAAATAATGAACAAATGAAAAATGAATCACATCCAATAAGAATAAAGTTGCTCTGTTACAATAAACATATTTCATTAGAATGTTCGCATCAGTAGTACCATTTAATTAATTTAAGTAAGGAAAAGCTAATATCAACCTATTTAAGCTTTTCAGGAGAAAACTGTTCTAAAAAGTGTGAATTCTGCAAGAAAATAGTCACAGCATATACAGTATACTATTCGATTCTGAATTAGATTCACTTCAGTATTGCACCTTAACATTGTGTACCAAAATCACAAAAGCATAGATCTCCAGCTACTGACTGCTATCTTCATTACGGTTATGACAGCAGCACACTTGTCAAACATTTCAGCAATAGTCCGTTACACAAAGTACATGTCTATGGGACATCAGCTAGAAAAGTGGCTGCTGCGGAGAATCTTACCCTGACCTTCTTTTAATCTTTAATGTAGCACAATGAAATGACCCAGTAACTTATAGTGTACATTGTGCTACAAATACACACCTTAATTTTGCAGATAAATGCACTTTTAAGTCTTTTCTTGTGAAACTATCCTATAAAAGAGAAAGAAGAGGCTTACCTGTTTTCCAGACATACACTGATTTGGTGTCTTCTTCATTCTGAGCCTCAGCGTCCCAGATTCCTAACAACAGGAGCACAAGCATCCACAAACAAGGGGCTAAGAAAGCAGTCTCCCATGGACCACTGAGCATTGTAGCCCTTCTTCTTAAACCCATACCTTAAGCAGGATGATTTAATCCACAGGATAAAGGGCAAAAGCCTTGGATGAAAAGTGTTTGTCTTTAAGGGTGTTAGTATTCCTTCATGAATGGTGTCGGAAGGAGTCACCACCCTCAGCTTTATATTGTTGGTTGTCAGTAGAAAAGAATAAAACTGCCTAACACAAGGGAACAATAGAGCCTTTAGCCTTCACTGCTGCCAGCCCCTGCTTCGGCTGCTGTTGACGTTGCTCCTCTCTCTCCTCTATTCAGCACATAGTGACAGTTTTCCATCAGTCGGGAGAGACAGCTGTCCACAGGGGGCTACAACTGACTGAGCAGGTTATCTGACTCTAGGAGGTAGCAATAGTCATTTACACCAGCTGGAGAGAGAGGGAGAGAGAGGGAGAGTGAGTGAGTGAGCGAGAGAGAGAGAGAGAGAGACGGGAGGTGTTGGGGGGGCTGGGTGGAGAAAAGAAAAGATCCTGTAACACACTGCATTAGAAACACTGCTGAATGAGAATGCCGCACAAGCTGTACAAGAGTAAAATAAGAGAAAGGGGAAAAAGTGGAGGCTGCCAAGAACCCGTAAGCTGATTCCTTTACACACAATTTGACCAAGTGCATCATATTTCCAATTGTTTCTGAAATTTCCAAACAGGAAGCAGCACAAAGCACAAAGTCAGCCACTTTTCGAAGGAAGACTCAGGAAGGGATTTGAGAGGTAAGGTAAGCTAATCAAAGCACTGAGGGCTAGCTAGATCATTGTACACAACTGTTAGAATTTCCAAGCAAAAAAATCACTTTTGCTTTTGGCATAAATCTAATGAAATAGTAATTAGTAGAGAAGCCACAGTTTATGAAGGAGCAATGGAATGAAATGCAGACTACTCACCCCATCCTGCCAATGACACGTCCCACAAACAAGACTTAGCATTGTCCCATCTATCACTTAATGATGCAGCCTTAATGAAGAAACCAGAGAAACTTTTTTGTCAGTACCTAAAGGAGGAAAAATACATGAAAATGCTATATGAGATTACTGGAGGTTTTAACCAAAGAGAAATGTGTTTCTGACCAAAACACTCTATTGTACATTCTAATTTTAAATTTGGTTGAGTCTTTTATTTTAGATAAAATATAATCCATACAGCAAAGAAAAAAATAATCTAATCTTTTAAGGGACATGCAAGCAGGGAATTTTATAGCTGCACCTGCACTTCATGCATGCACAAAATGATGCCGCCTGTATGACTGGAGGAAGGGAACATTGTGCCAGTAGTCTCCTGAGGGATGCTTGTTATTTGGTGAGGCCCGGCCTGAATCAACCTCTTTTGCATAAAGCGGATTAATAGAGAGGCTGAGCAAACACGTCTGTACCCTCACCTGTTTAAATAATGTGACCACCAAAATCAAATTAGCAACACTGGAAGGCAAAGAATCATCTTTGTTTGTTTTATACTCCTTTTTTCACGCCTCTAGGAGGGAATTAAGGGCTCAGAGAGCATAAAGTGCTTGTACGGTTGTGATTAGGAAAGATAAGCAAGGGTGGATTACAGTTCCTCAGCTGCTGAAAACCACTCAACAATCAAGAGATTATATGTTGATAAGGGAGACACAGAGTCATGATCCCAACAAATTTGTACCAACCCTGAAGTGCCAAACTAGACATTTGCGCTAGGAGCTTTATGACTGGGATGTAACATATGCTTATCTGTTTGGTTACGGCACCATCTTTATTGTCTACAAAATGCTTTTTTCAGCAAGCGTCTCTGTTGCAGTTTTGCATCAGAGATAATGAACCTACTAGTGCTTCTAGCAGCAATTAATTCTTAATTCATAGTCTTAATGTTTGCCTGTGAGGGTCTGCTGGATTCATTACAAAGAAGCTGTTTTGATAAAATGCCCAAACGAGCAACTTAAAGAAAAAAATAAATAAATAAACACGGGGTGAGTTCAAGGTAAAATTATCAGATAAGTTAGTCAGCTACCATTCACCCATCTGCTATACCTGCTTCTTTGCCTGGGCGACTTGCATTGAGCCACAGCTTATTTTATCAGCTACGGCTGAGAGGCTTAACTCAATCCTGGTCAGGATGACAGTCTACCACAGGGTACACTCCTTTACAAACGCCACAGTCACCAATCAACCTAACAGAAAATCTTTGAAGAGAGAGGTATAATGTGAAAGCAGTTGGGAACATGGGAAGAATGTGCCAATTCTTCCACCCAGTTGGGTAATGATATATTGCTATGATATGTCAAACCGGAATCCCCAGAGGAAAATGGGAAAATATTCAAACTCCCAGCAGATGGATGTGAAAACAATCCAAGTGCTATGATTTGGCAAAGACATTCATTGGACATCCCATGGAAATAATATATTTATGAAGTTTCATAGACTCAGTAAGATCGAGCACAGAAGATAATTTTAAACCTTTGATTACACTCCCATTCATAGAAATGTGAATCCTCTAGTATTCTCCCTATCATCAAATCCCCTAGCAATTAACATATTTAATTTGGTTAGGATGTAAAAATAAACAAAATATTTCTAATTGTGGCAAAATTTATATTTACCAGTTATCTTTTGCTAAGATTTACATAGTGTGAAGTATCATACATTTACAGCATTTTTTAAAAAAAAGAACAAGTTAAGCAGCACAGCAGCTACTGAATATGTGCTGAGAGGCTGTATGTCCTCTGTGTCTATATGTGTTTTCTCAGTGTTCTCAAGGCTCCTCTCCTATCTCAAAGATGTACAACTTAAATTGACTAATGACTCCAAGTTTGCCCAGCATGTACACTTTGTGATGGACTGGAATTCCAGCCAGAACTGATTCTTGCTTTGTGCCCTGCAGGCTGTGCCTCAATTTACATTTGTGGGCTTTTAAAAAGGTTTCCAAATACAGAGCTGTGTAGAGCCCTCCAAGCTCATATTCCACAATATGATTCACATAAATCACTGTAGATCACTATTGTAACAGTGTTCCATATACAAACCCCTCACCATATACATTAAGTGTGATGGTATTCACCTGGGGCCTCGTGTATAAACGGTGCGTACTCACAGAAATGTTGCGTAAGAAAGTTTCCACGTTCAAATCACGATGTATAAAACCTAAACTTGGCGTAAAGCCACAAACATTTCCACGGTACCTCATACCCTGTCGTACGCAAGTTCTGCGCTCAGTTTTGCAGACTGGCGGCACCCAGTGTCAAAGCAGTGCTACTGTTCCTGTGTGGTTACCCTTTATTTCTTAGATCCACATTCCTGACTCCTTACTCTCACTGCACCATCTTCTTCTTTTTCTTCTTTCAGCTGCTCCCTTTAAGGGTTGCCACAGCGGATCATCTTTTTTCATATTACTCTCACTGCACCACTCGGAGTATTTATACCACTGTATCTGAGTGGGGAATCACAGCAGCAGCTGATCAGAAAGAGAATTATCGGTATACAGCATCAAGCACACGCTGCCTCAGCCATGGCAAAACGTTTCAAAGCCTTTCCTGTATGGACCTCGCGGTTCAGAAACAGTTTCATTCCAAGAACTATAAACGCATTCAATCAATTGCTCCTTGTAGAACTGTTTGGACTTATAAGTACAATTGCCCCACTGTAAACTTGTACTACAGTTATAATATTGCACAACCTGCGCCACTTTATAAAGCGCGCATTTACATATGATGACGATATCATTTTTAAGATGAAATGCAGCAAAATATGTTGATTATATTATACAGATAAAACTTTAACTTCATTTAAATAATCTGTATTGTTAATAATTAAACATGTAAGGACACGGTGCCGCAGCGCTAGCAAGTTCACGTATTGTTCCTGCCTCGCGCTGTATATTTGCTGAGGCTGGCATGACACTGGAAGGATAGAATAATTAAACACGTACTATGAAGATATTTCAGTGTTCCTTAAAAGTTTTGAAAAATTATCGTTGTAAGCTTACAGATGGCATAAAGTCTATTACAGAGCTGATTGTGTGGCGATTGGGTATTTGGGGAAAGAAAAGTAAGGACAGGAATTGGAAGTTAGTACGTTTGAAAGAGACAGTACAGCTACAATAAATTATTTCATTGAAGGCTGCGCATGGCGCAGCAGCATCTTGTGTGAGACATGAACAATCACTGCGCCATCGTGTTCTCATGTTTAATAACATGCTTTCATTCCAATCATCATGAAAATGATATCACATATACATCTCAGTATTTTAATTATTCAGAGAGCTGTAATATCACGAATGTAATGGATTCTGTGTCCTGTCGGAGAAAGAGAAAGAACGGAAGCACGTAGTGATTCACACACATAGAGCACATTGAAGATCAAATACAAAACAAAGCATTTAACATACTACTTTAGTTACGATGGGATTTGAGAAACTAGTAAATTAAATGATTTTAAGATGAAGTTTATGATGTTCTTCTTTAATGACAAAATAAACTACATGATTAAAGTGGAAATTTCGAGATTAAAGTTGACATTTCGTGCTTTTTTCCCACTGTGTGCCTATTTTTTTTTGCTTGTACCCTAATAAGCTTTCATATGACACTCAGACAGCGGACTACAACTCGCCTTTTCACGGCGACTTTGATATGTGACTTCTTTTTTATTTTGGCACTGTACAACTTTGTGAACTTGAGCTTTCAAGTTTCTCCGACACGCTATGTCACTCGATCAACTTCCTTGTGTTGATTATACCACTGTTTAAATCAACAAATAGTATGTTTTTCCTTTGCCTCCACTTGGTATTCGTTGGAATTCTTATATTTTCCCCCGTGCTTTTCCCATTGTCTTTTCACAGAACGCTGAGCTTAAGGGCTATTTATATTGATTTGCATATTCAAAGAGGCGTAATTCTGGGAGGAATTGGGGCGGGACAGCAGGCACATGCACATGTGTTACTTTTCATGTTGACTGGGATTTATGTAGTGGAAGAATGTGGAAGTTGGAGTACGCACAGATTCCTGCATCTGGATTTTTCTGTGCGTAAGCACATTTTGGCTTTTGTGCTTACGTCATGTTATAGTGCGAATTCTACACACGGCGTTTGTTATGCATGAGGCCCCTGGGCTGCACAATATCTTGCTTAGATTATGATGTGCCTGCAAATATAAGAGCCAAAGTTCAATTTAAGCTAATGATGAGCTGCAGTGGTCGATATAGGTATCACAATTAAAAAGGCTTTTAGCATGACATCACACTACAAGACTTTCACCATAATTTTATCGATTAAAATAATCCTAAGAGAGATGTAGACAGACACTATTGAGTGTTACTGTGTAGTGTTGTGTAGTGTGCAACCCAGGTGACTCAGTTGTAGCATTCTACAACTCTCAGGCTTAGTTCACACTAAAGGCCCTATCACATTACTTGACTTTCACAGTGATTTTCAGTTGCACAGATTTGCAGCCACGGCTTACATTTGTGATTTGCAATCGCGCAGTTATACCCAGCACTCAGTCTAGCCAGTTACGGGCTCATTCCGACAAAATCAAACAGTGCTTTGATTCTGTCTTTAGTTGTTGTAGAGGCGGGATCTATGAGTGAAAGAGTTGGGAACCAATCAGCATTCAGCTGGAAGAACAATACATGTAAACAGGCAGTACAGGTCAATTGATGCAGAGAAGTAAGAAAAGGACTATCCTCATAGTAAAGATGAGATCATAAAAGGAATTATTACAAGACAATTGAAGCCAACTGCCTGATCACATGAAAATCCTTTGTCATTATGCTCCAAATGCTATTTTTTTTCAATCCACACTGCTATGCTAGACCAAATATTTTCAAATTTGTATAATTTGGAAGGCCAAAATAAATAAAAAAAAAATATCTGTTTAGAAATGTATCCATTTTTAGTGTGAACTATAGGTCTCTGCAACTTGCTGTAACAAAATCCAACTAATCTGTTTTTATCAAAGCAAGTTGCAAGTTGTAAGTGTGGGTTGTCATGTCCATATTAGTTAGAAGTCTTAGCGCTAAACTCATTGCCCACAAACTGCAACCAAGGAAAGCTGGAAGGAATGAAGGAAAATGTTTTGGGGCTGTGCAAATGCAGGAGAGGTTGCTTGAACTTTGAAGCCAGCAGAGATGTCTGTCCAGTGTTCATTTTACCATGACAGATTGAATAAAAGATAAAAATGGGTAAAGATTCTGGCACAGTCTGGTGTCCTCCATGATGATCGGCTGCCAAAATGAGGCAACATTGTGGTACTTTTATAGCCGAATATAAGATTTTGAATTGTGATGAAAAGTTGTGAGGGAATTGTATAATCATTCATTATCTTAGACCCAGAAAGTGTGGTTGTTAAATTTGCCATGTACAATAAGTACAAGTTATTTAAAATTCTGTAGTGTATTGCCAGCCTCACAGAGGATAGCAAATATAAGGTCAAAGAAATTAAGGGTGTACCTTACTGCACATTATAGTAACACAAGCCCCTCAATTATTTACCCCAAATCGCTTATGCATTGATTCAAGAGAGAGTCTCCAAGAAGAAGCTGGGGCTTGTACCAGATGTGTAGTGGTCACTTAGAAAGGCAAACCCATCCTTAGCAACACAGACATAAGAAGCATAGAAGGCCTTTGCTTATGACTGCAAATTTAAGGTAGAACTTGAAAGTGCTGACATGGGTATGTTGATCCTTTTTAAGGACAAAACTGTAATACAATATTTAAAAATCATTACCAACCCTCCTTTATTCTATTTCTCTTCTTTCTCTCACTTAGTGCCACTACTTTTCTGCCAACCTGTTGTCCTGCCCTTGGAAATGTCCTCTCAGAATCTGGGAGCATTGGAATTATTGGATGAAAAGATTTTCTTGTCAGATAGAATGCCCTTGAGTGGGTGGGTGACTAGCTGGTCGAGGTCTCCAGGACTATGTCAATGTCTGACTCTATCTTTGGTTTTTTTCTCCTACAATTGACCATAGACTCCCCAGAGGTTAACATTCTCCAGGGATGCTGCTGATTGGAGTTTTTCTTTTCCTCTCTTCCGCTGTCAGCTGATCATAGTTCAACAATTAATAAATGGACAGATATTGTTGGATTTCATTTATGTTAATCAGTTTTTTAACTTTGTTTTCTGTTTCTTTATGTGCACTAGTTCTGTATTTAATAATATGTAAAATCTATATTTGCATTTTACCTGAAAACTTGTCACAGCAGTCTGCATCTTCACTCAATGAAGAGCACTATAAAAGAGTAAACTGAATTGAATTTAATTGAGTTTTTTACCATCTATTCTAAAGCACAAAAAGGAGTGTAACACAGAATTAGATTTCAAGCTATTGTGAAGATGATTACACCCTAGTGCCCCGACTTTTTGTTTTTGTCTGTTAGAGCTGCTCACTGCCTTCCAACCAAATATATATTGCATTAAATTTACATTTGTTGTTTCCTACAGAAAATAATTGCAATAGATATAAACCAGAGGTGACTGCTCTAAGACTACAAAGGACGTTCCCTTTCTTCTAAAATGTCACAAAAAGAAATTGTCAAATATGTTATGTTGTAGTTACACTGCTATTACAAACAACATGCTAGAACATGCTCAACTTCATGGCTAGTTCATTCAGAATCAGTAATAAGATTAATAATTAATAACAATATACTAAATATGCACATATAAAAGTTTATTCTGGAATCAAAATTCACATTCATAATATTACCAAGTATAATACTTGAAAGCAGTATCTTGAAGACTCTCGTATTGTGATACATCAATATTTTGGCAACATTAAGTATACTAAATGATGAGCCTTTGCCATATGTTGGACTGAATGGCCTGCTCCAAAAATGGATCCTGAACTCATGGTCTTAATGGTGCTAGATGGTGTTATGATGTGCCCACTTGCCCACAACAAACACTCCATTTCTCACCTTCCAGCTTTTGCTACAGTAAACCCAGGCTAGAAATACTATAGTGCTTTTGGGTATTTAGGTATCTTCAACTCCGATTATAGATTTGGATCTATCAGGAAGCCTTCATGCTGCCCAGACTTAAAGAAACTCCAAGGAAGCAACTTGGTTAAGGAAGAATCCCTTGCTGCCACCAGGTGTTTGTTGGCCTTCTATGGTCATATTTGTTCTCTGAGAAAAGTGGCAGGCGGCCTTACAATCTGCTGGGTCACCTGCCTTCTAGCATCCTGGGGAAACATTGCTTGACTGGGTGCCTTACCTATTGAACGTGAGCAGGGCTTACTGACCCTTCACAGTCCCTGTGTGCCCACAATGATATAACCAATTGCTATCTATTTCGTTTGGAGGTTTGTGCTGGACATTTTCCAGCTCTGTGCATATCTGTTCCCCTTATTCCTGATAAACTCCTGCCAGTCAGGCACCCCTTCACGTAAGACTGTTGTTTTTTTTAATTCATAATAATAATAATTTCTGCCCTTTAAGAACAGTTGTGTAATTTTGGGCTCTTTGATACAGTTATTGGCATAGAAAGCAATGATTTTACTAGAATAAGTGACTAAAAATAGAAGGTGGGATATACAGTATAATTATATTAATCCTATTCATATAAACATTGATGATTCAGTTTCAGTTATGCTTTATTGCTTCTTCATTGCTTTTCTGGGAAACATTTTGGCTACTAGGTTTCATATCATTAATTGTTTATTCAGAGACCAGCTCTTGGCTGCTAATAACATCACAATTTATGATAATTTCTGAAGTTATAGTTTGAAAATTGCCATTAATATGTGTTTTGAAGACCAGAAAAATGTATACTGTTATCATGAACTATGCGACACAATAGTCTTAAGCCTTCTGATCAGTTGTCAGTATCATATTAGTTCCCCTCCTTATTACACATTTGACCTGTTAATTGTTCCTAAATGCAGTACTCTTTTATTAAGCAACCATTAAACAGTGACATAAATGTAAGTGGCATATTCAACAGAAGTGCAGCTAATCTAGTGTAATTTGTATTCATTCACTGTTCGCCTTAAAATTTTAAAAAATGGCAATACTTATGTAGTATTACACCATTTCTACACTTTATAGGGTAATTCTGTATAGTCAGATTAAAAGGACAATTATTAAATTGTGTTCCTGAAATCCCAGTGGTGGCCTGTGGTCGTTCGAATAGGGGAAGCACATTTTAGGCCTACATCATGAAATTAGTCAATTACAGCATCATGTTATTTATATGTCAATTCGGCCCTCGTTTCTTTTTGTATAAAATGGTCTGTGACCCTGTCATACCAAATGGGAGTCTTTTCCAGATCAGTTTTCTTGACCAGTTTCCTCTCAATGGCCAGCAGAGCCAGTCTCCATCTTAATGAGACTGAAGGAACAAAAGGAACAAAATCTAGAACAGGCTTCAGCTTCCACAGAAGAAAACACAACAAACACAGGTAAAACATGTTTGCTCTGTGAGATGATGTGCAAGAAGAAATATAGAAATATCAATACAATGTTTTTGCACCAAAGCACAAAAGGAGAAAGGAACTTTAATTTGTTTTTATAAGCACTGGAAGATGAAACATTTTTATAACCTAGCCAAAGTATAAAAAACTGGCAAGAGCAATAATTGGGTAATCAAGCCAAATGCAAAATCTAAATACGTGGTCAGAGTTTGCAAGCAAAGATTTATTTACCAGGAGGTCCAGTAAGCACAGACTCATACAGCAGTCATTTTGACAAGAATCCACAATCTTAGATAACAGAAAGTTCACAGCCCCTTTATATCATTGCGTCAATGACATCATGCACTAAAGCGGCAAAAGAAATTCTATCCTAAATCTTTAGTCAAACCCAAAACACTAATCAAGTTCAAAGTCATTAGTCTGGAGGAGAAGTCAGATATACCAGGAGTAACACACTCAAAGCAGTTCGCAATTGCACAAAGAATTTTCCAAATTTCGAATAATGCATATGTGGACGGGTCGATATTTATATTGTCCTGTTTGATAGCATCACAAGCAGCATATACCCAAGCATCTCCAGGTAAGATCTCCACCTAAACATACTAATGTATTAAGAAATACATATATTCTAGAGCAAAACAAACAACATACCGATATATAATTTAATAAACTGATTCAAGAGCAATACCAACATAATATTTGAATTTTTGGGGGTAGAAAAACCCCTAAATAGACACATACTTCAACATAAAAAGGTCAGGAATTCCTATAAAAAATAAAAGGAAAAAGTCAATCACAACACAGTGTATGTTCGGTGATCCAAGCATCAAAATTGTTACAAAAAATAGCTGAAATCCACACAAAACAGATTCTCCCTAATAAGAAAAACTATTATTCAGCACATAATAGACAGTGTTGTTTAAAGTTACTATGAGTATTGTATGAGTATTGTTTTGATATTTCTTTTTTTTTAGTATTATTGCTTGCATTCTTAGATTCTGGGTTTTATACTGAGACTTGTTCTCCTTGGATTGCCCTTTAGGCAGATCTTTTTTTCTGGGGTTTTTTTTTTTTTTTTTTGCTATTGTTCCTTTTCTAGCTTATTTCATGTGAACCATGAAAGCCATAAGGACTGATTTAGATAATTTATGTTGGGTAGAATGCCCAGTGGGGGCTGGACGGTCTTGTGGCCTTGGAACCCCTGCAGATTTTGTTTTTGTTTTTCTCCGGCACGTCTGGGGGTTTCATTTTTTTGTTTTTTCTGTCCTCCCGCACATTTGACCTTACTTTATTGTTTGTTACTTAGTATTTCCTAATCTTATCTAATCTTACGTTTCTTCATCTTGTAAAGCACTTTGAGCTACGCCATTTGTATGAAAACGTGCTATAAAAATAAATGTTGTTCTCAATTTATAAATATACTTTCTGTTGAATTGTCTCAACAAGCCCAAGGTTTATCATTACCCTTTACATTGTAAGGCATTTTGGTAGTTTTCTGAGCTTTTAACTTCTTTTCTTGACTTTATAGCTTGCCTCTCATTTTGTACTTGGGACGACCAAAGTCTATAAGCAATAGATGAGGGCTGGCAGCCTGGTTTAAAGCCATTTCTGGTGAGGTCTGTGAAGGTGTGGGCCTGCTGTGAAACTTTTTTGAGCCTTATGCCCCTTTCGTCACAACAACAACACTATGGCAACAGTAAACAAAAGGTGAGCACTAAGAATAAAATGTTACGGCCAGTGAACTGAACAGTGAGATGATAGCAAATGAACTTGCCTGGAAAATGAATAAAAGTCAGGGTACCATAAAAGGGTCATAACTAAGAGCCAATATTACTAAAGCATTAAAACCATAACATAAATCAGAAAGAGTAGTCAAAAAGACAGGAGAGGATTTTAGGTTTAGAGATAGAAGAAAGACGAATACAAAAAATTGTTGGTTTGAAATCCAAACCATGAATCCGTAATGGAGCATTGTACCAGTATTCACTTTATCAAAGTGATGATGTCAGTTGTTTCAATGCAAGAAAGCAACTGAGGACAGCATCGAATCAATCAGACTCACGAAACGGTGGTGCCCATGATAACAAAGTCAGTGGCAAACATGCACACAAAACTGAAAACAATATATATGTGAACTGTGCAATATTGATACTGCACTAAAAAATAAAAGATATGCTACAAAGATACAGCAAACATACGATCGTTAGTTTCATGAGAAAAACTCAGGATTAGTGTTGCAGAAAATACTTAGCAAATAAACAAAAAAAAAGTTTTGAGTCATCACCATAAATGAAATTCAAGAATTTCCTTTATTTACACCAACTGGTGGAGGCTCCATAGCAAGTCTGGTTAATTTTATGAGAACATCTCCTGTTATCACTTAGGTTTATTTACATATAGCATCTGATAAACATTTCAATCATACTAATGAGCACTCAGATAAAAGGTACATTCTAGCAATAACCTCTGCCATTAAACAACATCCAAAGGTCCCAATAATCATTAAAAGTCTTCTTCAAACATTTGCTTTATAGAATAAGGCTTCTTATACAGTATGTAAACTGTTCTCACCGAAACAAAACAGAGCAGAGGTCAGGGACAATGAAAAAAATAATAGCTTCAGGGATTCTAGTGTTAACAGGTGATTTAGGTTCTTTAAAAAATAATTTTTTAAACATACAAACTCATAAAAAATATTTTAACATCAAGACAAACAATCCAAAAATGGAATTAAATGTTAGGTTTGCATTCTCCAAAACTTAAAACCGAAAGTCAAATCTAAATCCACCATGAAACTGTGCACAAAACTTAGAAAGGAACCGCTATTTTTTTTTCTCTTTCATTTTTAAGTGAATCAGCAAAATGCACCATTGAGCACCCCCCACTCTATAATGCTCAGAACCTGGTTTCCATATCATGGCGTCTATGACATCATGCATGAGCTGGCATTAGTGCACGTGTGTGCCATCGACACTTGCAATATGATAACCCACCTGTGTGATATTCATTAATTAGATCAGCAACGCACAACTAAGCTAATGCCAAAGTATAAACAAATACAGCAGAACAAAAAGAAAAAAAGAAATACCAAGAAGAGAACATCCATATGATAGTGGTGTTAATTTAAATATCATTTACACTTTAGAAATAAGAGGACCAGCGACTTGACACTCACTAGTTTAAAAGAGAAATATACATATAAAATATGGTTATTTCAATCCTTCCAGGACCTTAAACCTTTAAGAATAAACATTCACCACTATTTAATAGAGGTTTACAGTATAACGTTTTCAGAATATTTGCATGGTTTAATGTGTTTTTAGTTTTATGGTCTGCATTCAAGTAGAATCTTTCAAGTAAGACACATATACAAACACCAAGCCAAGACTTGAGATGCTCCAGTTCTCAGCTGTGTTTTGCCTCCAGGCACAGAGTTTGTCACATGTGACTACCAGTTTTCTAATTTGTTTCAGTATTTAAAGAAGAATGTTTGTGACAGACATCTCTTCATTTTAAGGCTTCTTTACTACTCACTACTAACTGTTCATCTTATCTCATGAAGTAAGCAATGAATCAAGCCTGGGGCTGCCTCACACTGGTTTCTTCAATGTGCAGAATATTTGGAACAGCAAAAGACACATTTTTGCAAACCCTAAGAAAAAAATTTGATGAACTGGAGCCTGTTGAAATTTATACCACAGTTACAAACAAAACTGTCCTAACAAAACAAACCAATAAGATCAATATTGAAGCCATGTAACAGAGATTTGCCTTCACTTAGGAAATATAAGATTCTCTTGAAGCACATATTGGTTAGTTACTGTATGTCTGTGACACCCCGTGTAGTGGGAATTGGGGCCACCAGCCTACACTCTAAGTGTCCAGTATGTGGGACCGAGCGTGACCAGGATGATGGTGTAAGACAGAGAGACACGGACACAAAAAGGGTTGGGTTTCTTGAAAAATAAAGTGAGGTTTTATTTACAGGTGCACTTAAAGAAAAACAAAAATAATGTCCTGCAGAATTTATATATCAATACACAGTCCAATAGGACACACGAAAACAGTAGTTAAATGGAGCCAAAAAATAGTGACTATATACAGTATTTACAGTGCTGGCTGAAAGTTCCAAATAAAAAAAAAAATGCACACAAACTAGAGAAACCCATATATACATAAACCAATATGAAGCTGTCTTCCTCCACAGTGCTCCAAGTCAGGAAGCTGCTCCTTCAAACAGTATATAGTACAGGATTCACCAAAAACATCCATCCATGCAGGGAGGACCTGGGAAGCAAACCCAGGTCTCCGAACTGCAAGGCAGCAGCGCTACCAACTACCATTAACCACAACCCAATAAATATCTCCACCAAAGTTAATCCAGAGATATCGAAATATATATATATAAGAAAAAAATATTTACAATAATCAAGGCACAAGCCATAGTGCTTGGTAAAGTCAAAGTGGAGTTCTACCAAGTACCTTTCTATTAGCAAGATCTAGCCTGAAGACCCCCTCTAGAGGCCGTAATTCCCTTTTGTATTCGGCACCCATGCGCCAACCAATTAAACTGTCAACTGTCTACGTCATCCCTCTGCGGGCACGCGATGATGTGAATATGTCTGCGAAAGGTGGCGTCTCCTGTCCCACACAATTACTATAAAAGTTCGAGCAGCTGGCTTGCGTGAGCATAGCTATGCTGGCTTTTGGGACATGAATTGCGCTTCTCCCAAAAGTGAAAGTAAGCTTTTTTTTTCCTTTTCTTCCCCGAGTTACTGCCCAGACAACTGCCCAAACGGGATCCCTTTTCTTAACCATGGCAAACTAATATTAAGGCGCTTCGCACTTTCTTTTGCTCTTATAGTGTTATGAGGTCGTGGGAGGCACGCGCAGGAGTGGAAGACCGACAATGACATCCCGGCCTGTCAATGGCAGGGCTGTCTCTCCAGTCTACAGGAGACCCGCCGCGACGCTCCCCAAAAGGTGCTAATATGGTCAGCGAGGACGTCACTCTGCACTACATAAAAGAAAAGAAAAAGGCAAGTTTCCTTTCTTTATACTTTTTTGTCTTTTTATTTCCCAACAAATGCCTCTCTCTTAACACTGCAGAGGACACTAAACTAATTTTATTTAATTGCTGGTAATGCCAGTAAGGCACATTACCACAATGTCCAGCAAAACAGCTTCACAGTCAAGGTGGAAGTGTCCAAAACTCATCTTCTAGTGCACAATGAGGGAGTTCCTGAATTTTTTTACAATTACTTGAAAATGCGCTCCAGAACTTCTGAGCTGAAACCATTAAATTTTGTAAAGGGTCAAGAGCACTATACATTATATCTTCTTCCTCTTTCGGCTGCTCCCGTTAGGGGCTGCCACAGCAGATAATCTTTATCCATATCTTACTGTCCTCTTGTTCTGTTACACCCATTACCTGCATGTCCTCTCTCACCACATCCATAAACCTTCTCTTAGGCCTTCCTTTTTTCCTCTTGCCTGGCAGCTCTATTCTTAGCATCCTTTTCCCAATATACCCAGCATCTCTCCTCTGCACATGTCCAAACTAACACAATCTCGCCTCTCTGACTTTGTCTCCCAACCGTCCAACTTGAGCTGACCCTCTAATGTATTCGTTCCTAATCCTCTCCATCACATCCAATGCAAATCTTAGCATCTTTAACTCTGCTACCTCCAGCTCTGTCTCCTGCTTTCTGGTCAGTGCCACCATCTCCAACTCATATAACATAGCTGGTCTCACTACCATCCTTGTAGATCTTCATTTTCACTCTTGCTGATATCTGTCTGTCACAAATTATTCCTGACACTCTTCTCCACCCATTCCACCCTGCCTGCACGCTCATTTTCACCTCTCTTCCACAATCGCCATTACTCTGTACTGTTCATTCCTATCCTCTCCAGAATCTTGTTAAAGGAGTACTGACTTGGTGCAACAATACACGAAAAAGTAACCACCAGTTCTGTGATAATCTGGTATCATTTTTAAAGGATAAGTTTTATCACACACATGCGCCTTGAGGGTGGCTTAAAGGCTCTTGTTGTGGTAATTCCTTGTCAGTCTGCATGGTGGCATTGTATACTAACATCTCTTCCCTTCCTCCTTCTGCAGACAGGATGGCTGACAGTCTTACAACCTCTGAAGTCTCTTCCAGTGTCTGTCCACATGGACCTGCCTCTTCCTGTCTTGCCTGTATTTAACAGGAACCGTTGCCATCTTAGAGCAGTCACTCTTGAGACTAGCATCTGTGAAAACATTTCTTTTCTGTTTGTAACTCTCATTTTGTTTCAATTATATGGGGTTAACCTACCGTTGTCCCAGCTCTTTAGGACTATTAGAGATTTTTCTTTCATTTGGTATTTTTCAGGTTTCACTTATTTTTTCACAATCGTGGCATATATTCAAACCAGAGCAAATGTAAAAAAAAAAAAAAAAAACAAATACATCCACTTCAAAGCCAAGATTTTTCCCAAGCAAAAATCCATTTATCAAGATTGCACTCATTCCTAATGGAGTCCTGCTGGCCTCTTCATTTTACCTCCTAACTCAATGAACACGTCCACTTCAAAGCCAAGGAGTTTTCCATGTACTGATTAATGTCTTGAGACTGCATGCAAAATGTATAATGACTTATTTTTGTAAAACTCAACTTTTTTTTAAAAAATGCCTTGCCATTGTCTTCATTTCATCTCCCATCTTCCTATGTATCAGACTTTCTGCCCTAGGAGCATGGTGTTTTACAGCTTGTTTAGTGAATGATGCACTTACAATCGCACTTTTATAGATTTCTAAGTGCTCAGGTATTATCTTTTTCTGGTGATTTTTTTTCTAATGCATTTATTTTACATCATGAACATGTCTAAGTATGAAGACATGAAGTTCCTGCACTTTATATATGAACCAGTATATTTGATCAGGAGCTGTAACACTGAAGACAAGAGAAAATAATTGATTGGTCGAAAGTTTAGTGTTAATGTGTCAGAGAGACGATGTGCAGCAGTGTTCACAATGGCATTCAGTTTTGCTTTCATTCTCGCCTCCACTACTACCTCCATGGGGTTGAGTGTGTGTCCCACAACTGTGTATGTCCTTCTAATTAACTTGTTGATTCTGTCTGCCTCTTTTAAAATGTTACTGGCCCAGGACACCACAGCATCGAAAATTGCACTTGTCAATACAGAGTTGTAAAGTATGCGAAGGATGTCACAGTTGAACAAAGTTGTTATGAACTAGAAATCTCAAAGCATGTAATTCCTAGATAAATAGATAGATAGATACTTTATTAATCCCAAGGGGAAATTCACATAATCCTAAACAGTTCCAAAAGTCCCCATTAGAGAGGAATATTAATATCAAAACCCCAGCTAGTAATAGGCAAACACAGAATGCCATGTAGAATCTTTAGAAAATAAAAAAAAGATTTATTCTGCACAGAAATGCTCTTTAGCACAAGAAGCTCAGTGGAGCACAAATGGGAAAAAGAAAATATCTGAAAAGGCAAGGCAATCTAAGGCAACAAAGTTCAAATAACAAATACAAAACAAAATCAAAAACAGTGTACACGTTCAAAAAATCCAGAAAACCACAACAGAAAGAGTAAATCATGAAAAGCATAACAATTCATCAACTGAATATATTTCAGGTGATTTAGTTACTGATCCATACAAATCCATAGAATTTGAAACTGTTCCTGTAGTGACAAATTGATTTTCTAAGGCTGACCACTTGTTTATCCTTTAACAAATGGCCTTCCAAGTGTTAAATGTATCATTTTGTTATTTTGCTGATTACCGTATATACTCACGTATAAGTCGGTTCTTGTAACCCAAAAAATCGATCATAAAATCAGACCCCAACTTACACGCCCACTCAAAAATGCTACGCTTGAATTTTTTTTTTTACATCTTCTTGCCTCCTCCAATCTTGCATCAGTTTGTCATATGCATCGAATTTTGTTGCAGCAGCACAATTACTAATTTCTTTCACTACTTCAATGACGTTTAATTTAAAACCAGCTTCATATTTTCTTCTGATCGAACACTCCATCGTAGATAAGAGATATGAGGGTGTGACATACAAAAACACAAAACAGTGCAAACATCGCTTTGCAATAGTTCGGGCATTACTGTGTGGTCACGTAGGCACAATACATGGAAATAAAAAGGCATTGTACTCCGTGGTTACTCTCCCAGGTGGGCATTAGCTAATTACAATCTCTTGGACCAATAGCGTGAGTTTTCCTCATTCGACTTATACAACTGACATTATAAAATACTAGAAATTATTTGGTAAAATTAAGCCCCGACTTATCCGCGAGTATGTACGGTATTCATGTCTAAAGACATTACTTAATAGTGTCCGGATTCAACAAAGTTGAAAAAAAAAAAGACTTTTATTCTTTTAGTTCACTGAACTACCTATTCTGAGAGGCAGAAATAAAGAAAGTGCATTCACAAAGTTAAGATCTGATAATGGTGAAGCCCAAGAACTAAGTAGCAAGCAAAATGGGTTCAACCAAAGATAATGACTATATGAGGATGTGAAACAAAGAAGTTATAACAGCATCAAGAGAGCATTGAGAACAAAATAACCAAACAACTTCTGTAATAAAGTTTTATAGGTTCTTCTACATATTCAAAGCACCAGAACCCTTGTGCTAAAAATGAAAAAACAAAATCCTAATCTTCTTATTTGTGGTCTTTCCTACAGTATCTTTTTAAAGTAATTTTTTTATGAAAGCAAAATCTGCTCAAAATGTCAACCAAAATGACACTGAAAAGCAAGCAAATGGCCATACCAAAACAATTGCAGCAACAAGTTAGATTACTTCATAGCAGCATGTTAGCTATAAATACAGTGCAATGCATGGGAACTAGGAATCAGATAGGAATATAATCAAAAACCAACACAAATGACAAAAAGTTCCCAGACAGCCCTACAGCTTGACACAGTGTAGCATGCACGACTTGTTTTCACAGATAGTCAGTAGGGCTTTTGATCCATAGCTATGTTCCTGGAAGTGGTGGAACCATATTGCTGATGGTTTAATTATTGATCTATACATATTTGCAGCTTTCAAATTGCTCTTGAAATTGCAGATTCATTTTAGAAGGCTGCTCTTCTTATTATGCAAATTAGGAAATTGATCTATTTGTCTATCTATTTAATTGATTATAAACCAGCTTTAATCATTTAAAGGTCATGGAGGCAGGAGTCCATGGTTATATTTGTGAAACTTTCATATAAATTTGTCAGTATGACACCTCATCTTACTCTGCTTGTTGTATCTTAACCAATTAACCATAAAAACGATAATAAGGGGTATTATATTTTATGCAAAATGAGAAAAAATACATTCAGAAGTGTCTGAAATGAATAAGGATAAAGTATGGCATGTACCGTATACATTATTTTAATAAAACTGAGCTCAGTAAAATATTTATCCGGCTGTTGTGGGTATCTTGATGTCAAAAAATACAAACTTGTGTAAGCAACTAACTTTATTCTACAGCAAACTGAAATCCTAAAAGAAATATTCTTTGGAAATTCCTAAAAAAAAGACTTCATAGTACAGACCTCTGTTCCATTTGAGTCTTCAGCCGGAGCAGTACACCTTCAATGGTAAATCTTACTCAGTCTTGTAGTCACCTGCTGCTTTTTCCAACCAGCGTAGTTTGAGGCTTGCTCCTGGAAAGACAAGAAAATCTGTCTGTGATTCTGTGCATTCAATACAGAGACTTGTGTACCCTTTATTGTGTTGCAATTTTGAACTTTCTTTGGCGGGACTCCTACCCAGCCAGAATGCCTATTTAATGGAAGGACTGGGAAAGAGAACACATACAGGGCATTATCTCCCTCAGATTGCTAGATGGCAGCCTCCCTGAGTTGCAGCAGTGCCTCTGACTCCCACAGGGTTTCATGAGAGTTGTAGTTCAGCACAGCCCTACTGGATTCTGTGGGTGCCGCCTAGCGGTGCTGCAGGGACTGCAGAGCCCTACTTTGTTGGGCTTCCGCCTCACCCGGAAGTGCTTCTGGACCATGCTGATGGCCCACCAGAGGTACTCCCAGGTTCAGGATAAAAGGAGCCTGCTATAACTGCTCCAGGATCCGGAGTCGGAAGATGGAGGATGAAGCTTGCTGGAAGATGACTGGAGAAGAGAGAGAGAGAAGAAGAAAGAAGAAATGGCATTACAGTGTGCTGTTTTATTGGTGCTTGTAACTGTGTGTTGCTGAACTTGTGTCCACGTCTGTCTTTGTCGGGTTTCGGGATCTGGGGCACACCCTAGTGGCCACTATATGTATATATATATATATATATATATATATATATATATATAT
>JANRMT010062842.1:3044789-3093555 GCA_026402145.1 Polypterus bichir lapradei | reverse complement strand
TATATATATTCAATGCATTCGTAGTCTGAGTCATAATCTGATCGTGTGGGTGGTTACCTACCAGGTACCGCTTGTGGTTGGTCAGCAAGTCGGCTAACGTCCACCACGGTGCCCTCTTTCAGTTGCGAGAAGCAGATCATAGAATGGTTGAAATAGTTTTTACTGTCAAATAATATATCCCTACACACAATGGCTGGAGCCTATCCCAGCTATCATAGACCACAAAGCAGAAACAAATCCTGGACAAGGAGCCAGTCCAGCAGGGTGAACACACACACACTAAATATACAATAGGGCCAATTTACCATCACCAGTTCACCCGACTGGCATATCTTTAGACAGTGGGAGGAAACAAGAGCACCCAAAAGAAATCCACACAGACATGGGAAAAATATGCAAACCTCCACACAAGGAGAACCCAGGAGATATGTATATTTCTGTTATTAGTTTCTTAAGAAATCAACAGCCAAACAGAACAGGTATTCCTATAACTGTATTTATTGGTATGTAATTGTCACTGAAGAATACTGCTGTTTATTGTGCTGAGGTGGAAATGCCCACCCAAAGTGACAAAATATAATGAAAAGCACAAAGGAAAGTCGAAAAAAACTAGTCAAGATCAAGATTTTATACACTGTGACATGTTGCCACTCATTCCTTCATTTAAGGTTTACTGGAGGCCATCTACTTCTTTTTCCACCCTCAAGCACCTTTAATGCGGCTCCAATGATCTTTCCTGGCTGTATCCCCTGCCTGCACAGTACTCATACTGTTGACTTCACCTTCCACTTCTCACTTGTGATCAGAAGCAACCCCATGTGCACTCACTTTTCCTCACTTCATGAGCTGACCCAAGTCAGGATCCTTCCCAAGATCACCTTTACAAGTCAGATGCCAAGGGCCAATGGATTTATTCAGAGGAACAGATCTCATATGTTCTGCTGTTTAAGAGACTGATCAATTCTTTTTCTCCCTATCTCACTCACAGTCTCCCACACACATGTCTCCCGCTCTCCCAGGTCCTTGTGGCCCCATCAGAATTTTCATGCTAAAGCACCACTGGCCTTATGGCACTGACAGTTCAGTCTAGTATATTTCACTATGATTTAATGTCTGAACATTTTTGTATTCAATTTATTTAAGCATCGGTGTTACCATTTGTTTAAGTGGATGACCATCCCAAATATAAAGCTCAAAATCATTTTGATTCTCAGTTGGATATTAAGACGTTAGGTATGTTAGTCTGGCCTCTGAATTATAGGCTCAGACATTAATATGTCCCCTGCATATTGAAGCAAATCTTGCTTCTATCATAATCATCTGATTATTTACTGTATTATCCTTGAACTTGCTTTGCTATCCTTTTTTAGCATTCCACATTCTGCTTGCATTTACATACCAAGCATTTGATTAGCTCAACTTTTTTCCTTTATAAAAATAAAACTTAACCAACAGTGTATCAATCAAGCACATTTAACTATATCTTCATGATTATGAAATATCCTTTTATAATAGAATTTAACCCAGAGATTTGGAGAGGGAAATTCGTCATCACATACTGACCTTAGTTATTACTGGATGCTTAAATAGAAGTGAAAAGTGCTTCAAAATGCAACCTAGAAATGTTTAATGAAATGTCTTTCAATACCTGACATCAGGTGCTATAAGAAGCATCTCTTTTCTCAGGATTCCATTACTTTTCCATAAAGAATAGTTTAAAAACATGAAAGTAAAAAATTTCCCCTTTACTTAAATTCTTGCAGCTCATGACAGGTATTGTAGATGTCATGAGAAGATTTTATGTTTGACTCCATGGGGCACTCACTTCCATACACTAAAATGTTTACCTGTAATAAATATTCACTGTAGATTTTTTCCTTATTCATGTTTTTGTATCTTTCCTGTTTATTTTAAACGTATTTATATTTTTTATATGCCACCTTCCACTGACATGCTTGAGGCACCATACACTTTTACTGTATCATCCATAATAAAGAACAAAAGAATATACATTAAAATCATAAAAATATTATCCAATAAACTCCAAAAACAATGTAATGTGTACCCACAGATACACATTTATACATATACAATATCTATTGAATTTTTGAGAAGGTCAGTAAAGCTCCTGATAATAATGAAATAATTAAATGACTAATACTCATGATTTTGATGGAGTATGACAATGGTTAGTTGCTGAGTCTGTCTTTGGTGATGCTAATTTCTCCCATCTATTCTAAGGTCCCATTCCAAGGTCAGTCAGGGTATCTTGATCAAAGTGACAGTACCATCAAGCCCAACACAGGATAAAGGGAAGAGAAAGAAAATGAGAAAAACTATCCTGAAAATGTATGAAATATCACAAGGTAAAGTGAATTATCATCTGAATACATTTAACTTTATTCAATTAATATTATTATTGTATACTATTTAGATTAAAAGTGATGTGTCATTTCTGGCACTTGATATTATTCAGTGTCCTGGCTCAAATTAATCAGTCTTAAAGGGCTTTCCAATTAGAAACAATATGTAATTGAAATGCATATGTACAGAATGCTTGAATGATTAAAAGCACTACTTTAGGTAATGCACAAAAGGCTTTATAAGACATTACCTATAACTGATTGATCAAAGTGTACTAATAAAATTTATAGTACTGGTGAGCAGTGAGTTCCATTGGTTTCGACTTAGAAGAAATCTACAGATACGCACAATTACATAAAATCCAGAATGTTTTTTCAACTCAATTTTAACTAATTTTCATCTAGTGACTTCCTTTTTTTACTTATGAGCAAAACAAATTAGTTTTGACACAGATGAATACAGAGTAGCAATCACGAACACTGAGCCATAGTACACTACAGTAGGTACTTTAAAAATCATGACATTTTGTGCTTTTGTTTGCACATGTTACTGATTGTAACCCACCACACAATAAGCTCCATCACATAAATCCCAATCAGCGTGAAAAGTAACGCACGTGCACGCGCCTGCTGTCCCGCTCCAACTCCACCCAGAATTACGCCTCTTTGAATATGTAAATCAATATTAATAGCCCTTAAGCTCAGCGTTCGCTGTGAAAAGGTGAGTCATAGCCCACCGTCTGAGTGTCATATGAAAGCTTATTAGGGTACAGAGAAAAAAAAAAGGCACACAGTGGGGAAAAAGCACGAAATGTCAACTTTAATCTCGAAATTTACACTTTAATCATGTAGTTTATTTTGTCATTAAAGTACATCATAAACTTAATCTTAAAATCATTTAATTTACTACTTTCTCAAATCCCATCATAACTAAAGTAGTGTGTTAAATGCTTTGTTTTGTATTTGATCATCTATGTGCTCTATGTGTGTGAATCACTACGTGCTTCTTAAACTGGCTTTCTCTACCTCCGACAGGACACAGAATCCATTACATTCATGATATTACAGCTCTCTGAATAACTAAAATACTGAGATGTATACGAGATATCATTTTCATGATGATAGAAGTTAAAGCATGTTATTAAACATAGGAGCACGGTGGTGCAGTGATTGTGCGCGGCTTTCGATAAAATAATTTATTGCAGCAGTACTGTCTCTTTCAAATGTACTAACCTCCAATTCCTGTCCTTCCTTTTCTTTCTCCAAATACCCAATCGCCACACAATCAGCTCTGTAAAAGACGTTAAACCATCTGTAAGCTTATAATGCCGATTCTTCAAAACTTTTATGGAACATTGAAATATCTTCGTAGTACATGTTTAATTATTCTATCCTTCACGCCAGTCCCAGTGAAGCATACAGTGCAAGGCAGGAACAATCCATGAACAGAGCGCCAGATCCTTGCTAGCGTAGCGACACTGTGTCCTTTAATTATTAACAATATAGATTATTTAAATAAAGTTAAAGTTTTATCTGTATAATATAATAAACATATTTTGCTGCAATTTATTTTAAAAATGATATCATTATCATATGTAAATACATGCTTTATAAAGTGGCTCAGGTTGTGCAATATTATAACCGTATCGCAAGTTTACAGTGAGGTGATTGTACTTATAAGTACAAACACTTCTTCTACAAGGAGCAGTTGATGGAGTGATTGATTGTGTTTAGAGCTCTTGGGATGAAACTCTTTCTGAACCGCGAGATCCATACAGTAAAGGTTTTGAAGTGTTTGCCGTGTAAGAAGCAGCTCAAATAGGCAGCATGGCTGAGGCAGCGTGTGCTTGACGCTGTATATCGATAATTCTCTTTCCGATCAGTTGCTCCAAGTGGTGCAGTGAGAGTAATATGGAAAAAGATGATCTGCTGTGGCAACCCCTAACGGGAGCAGCTGAAAGAAGAAGAAGAAGGTGCAGTGAGAGTAACAACGCTAAAGCAGCTATGGTATTTAGAATAGTTTGACCATTCTGTGGACCATTATATTGTTACTGGTTAATTACAATCAGATGTATTAAACTAATAAACAATATGCGGTTAATTTCAGTGTATTTATAAAGCCGCGTCAGGGATGTACATCTGAAAAAGAAAGATAAACCACGCAGGAACAGTAGCATTGCTTTGACGCTGGGTGCTGCGAGTCTGCAAAACCGAGCAGAGAACTTGCGTACGACAGGGTGTGAGGTACCATGGAAATGTGCATGGCTTTACGCCAAGTTTAGGTTTTATACATCGCGATTTGAACGTGGAAACGTTCGCACACAACATTTCTGTGCGTACGCACCGTTTATACATGAGGCCCCAGATCATCTCAGACAGACACTTTGGCGACACACAAGATTAGACATTACAAACTCAGGAAGCAAAACCCGTGAGGCGGTGACTTTTGCACGTCACGCCCTACTTACAAACAATTTAAAACAAGTTCACTGATATCTAACTAGCAACTAGCAGTTGTTGGAAAGCTTTTGGCTTCAAACTTCAGGTGCTCCCAGCTCTTAAAATAATTACAAGCAGAACACACAGCTTGCCAGCAGCAGCTGCAGAAAGCCAGCAGATGATCCGAGCACTTCTCCTTAGCGTGCATTCAGCCCTCAACCCTCATCCATCAGAACGTGCAAAGCGACAAGCAGAACAGGCATCTTGGCAGAAGCAGCACAAAGTCAGTAGCTGATCCGTCCACTTCGAGCGGCAGAGATACGAAGTGGCAAAAGGACAGCTGCTGTTCTCCCATTCTCTGTCATTCACACTTCCTTTTAAAAACAGGGTGAGGTGCAGCTGCGGCAATCACAGTTCCAGCGCTAATTGGGGTCACAGGCGATCCTACAAGTGTGCGTGAAATGCAGGTCTATCCACTCCCACCTCTAATACTGAAGCCGCTCCTGCCATGCTACCACGCTCCACCCGAAGATGTAAGTGTAGCCTTTACTTATTTATTTTAAAGTGTGCCATAGCCACAGATCTCTTACCACAGAGCAGGAACAGGTGATTATAGCACTTGCATCGGTGCATTATAGGGAGCTTTCATAGTAAAATCAAAGAAGAAACAAGGAAACTGAGAACTGTGAGTGAGAACAGTATTGGGTGCCTGAGCAAGTGTGGGGGAGATGAGGCAGAATGGTCGGCCGTGCAAGGGTGAATCATTCAACGCTGAATTTATGAAGGAGCAGGTACAATGGTGGTGGTGCACTTCCTAGAGGTCCTGAAGATGTTAGAAGAGTGTGGTGGAAGACAGAATGACAGCTGGCTCTAAGCGGTCCAGCAGACTCTGAGGGAGACAGCCAGGATGGGAGCCGAAAGTGGGGATAACAACTCCAGACCTTGGCTGGGGAGACAGATAGTGAAAAATGCACTGGGACAGTCGGGAAAAAAAAAGACAGGATCCGAAGACTTTATGGTTCTATTATTGAATTAGCTATTGGATTTTAACTCATGGACTTTTACTGATGTTATGGATTACAGTAATCCCTCCTCCATCGCGGGGGTTGCGTTCCAGACCCCCCCGCGATAGGTGAAAATCCACGAAGTAGAAACCATATGTTTGTATGGTTATTTTTATATATTTTAAGCCCTTATAAACTCTCCCACACTGTTAACATTATTAGATCCCTCTAGACATGAAATAACACCCTTTAGTCAAAAGTTTAAACTGTGCTTCATGACAAGACAGAGATGACAGTTCTTTCTCACAATTAAAAGAATGCAAATATATCTTTTCTTCAAATGAGTCTCTGCATCAGGAGCAGAGAATTTAAGAGAGAGAGCGCGCGCTCGCAAAGAAAAGCAAACAATCAAAAAATCAATACGTGTGCTTTTAAGTAAAGTGGCATTTTTCAGAGGAGCGTCAGTATCTTCTAAGCAAACAGCCTCTGTTGAAACAGCCCCTCTGCTCAAATCTCCTCCGTCAGGCGCAGAGAACGTCAGAGAGAGAGCGCGAGATTAAAGCAAACAATCAAAAAATCAATACGTGTGCTTTTGTGCTTTTAAATATGCCTAGCACCGCAATAAAGCGGCATTTTTTAGAGGAGCGTCAGTATCTTTTAAGCAAACAGCTTCTGTGCAAACAGCACCTCTGCTCACATTCCCTCTGTCAGGCGCAGAGAATGTCAGAGAGGGTGAGAGAGAGGCAGAGACAAGCAAACAAACACCGCGCGGGATGCATATCTTATAGCATTGAGGAGTTTTAGTTAATATGTAATACATGCTCTGATTGGGTAGCTTCTAAGCCATCTGCCAATAGCGTCCCTTGTATGAAATCAACTGGGCAAACAAACTGAGGAAGCATGTACCATAAATTAAAAGACCCATTGTCCGCAGAAATCCGCGAACCAGCGAAAAATCCGTGATATATATTTAGATATGCTTACATTTAAAATCCGCGAGTGAAGAGTGAGATAGAGTGAAGCCGCGAAAGTCGAAGCGCGATATAGCGAGGGATTACTGTATTAATTTATTGTATGAAGTAAACGGCACTTTTGGACACTATTGTTTGGTTTTAATAAAAGCACTTAAGCACTTTGCACCTAATCCTGCTGACTATGTGTCCTTATTTACCCAGCTCATCCTCGGTTTCGTTATTGACTGCAGTCCCGTGTCCAAGCTGCCAAGGATTGTGGATTCAATCCAAACTGTCATAGCACCCTACACTGCTTGGATGTGCACTGGCTCCCCATCACCTTCTAATAGAAAAAGAAGGGTTCAGAAAATGACTTAATACCTGAAAATATCTAGTGCCACTGAATGCAATTGCTGTAACCTAACTCAGATTATTTTAGGTTCACAAAATGAGATATTATTTACTGTATACTGTATTTATGGGATAAAGACTGCATTTAACATCTCATAAGAAAGCAACATTGCCGAAGCCAGCTGAATTGTACACCACCGCTTCTTTGTGTGACAATTGCTTACTGTGATACTATTGTTCCTATATTTCTTAATATAAACTATGTGAAATTTCATCTAATTATGCTCTACTGATTTGGTCATTTAAAATGAATGCTGAAATGTTTATCGCTCTCTTAAGAGCCTAAATTAGTGATAAGTTGATTCACTTATTTTATAATAGCATTTATTTATAGTCCCAGTTTCCTACATATGTTTAGTTGAGCGAATGCTGCTAATGTATTCAACTGCGTCCTGAAAACATCCAAGAAAACAGAAAATATTCTTCAAATAATTGTAAAAAAACAAAAACAGATTAATTCAAACTAATTTGTTTCTAATTTCTCCCCATTCACACTCAAATAAAGCACAGAAAGAATGCTAGCTTGTGTCATTAACATTTTGTTACACACTCCTTTCTAAGTAGGCGGTTCTTTAGATGATAGGTTTTTTTAAGCAGTTCCCCATCTGCTGGTATTTTGCATCCTTTGAACTAAAGGCTTAAAGTAGCTTTAGGATGTCACATTCTCATTCATTGCATTTAGAAAGTGCAGGCATGACTGACATATACATGTTCAGTTTGGAGAGCTTTACAGTGACGCAAATAACAAAAGGAATACATTTTCAGAAACAAATAGAATATGTGTTACTAATTCATTTCAAGCATACAATCATCAAAATACTGGAGACTTAACAAAAATGTTGTAACACACTGTTAAAAAGAGACATGTGGTATCTGCGAATAGACCAGATGGTAAACCAGCAGGGCCATGCACCGAGTGAAAAGCAGTCTAAGATAATCCATCGAGGCACTTAGATGAGCTAAATCTGGAAATATAACTAATGTGCTGTTTTACTTTTAATAGGAAAACATTTAAAATAAAACATTTGTAGAGAAAAATAAATTTTACATACTATTGTCTGCCTCCCTAAAGTTAAATAAAGTAGAGACACTTTGCTTTAAAGGAAAGCTAAGCAAGTATTTCTCCGCAGGGTATTTATCTTGTGCTCACACTGTTTTTAAAATACATGTATTCAACTGTTATTACTTTGTTTCTTATTATGCAATGGTGGTTGCTTGAAAGAGTTCTATATAAAATAAACATGCACTATCACATGCTTCACAAAGACAGGATACTTAGCACTACTGGCTTATAGCAACAGAGATGAGAGTTTGATTTCCAGCCCAGTTACCATCTCTGTCAGTTAAGCACATTATTCTCCTGTGTGAGATTTGTTTTGTCAATGTCAATTTCCTCCCTTAGCCCAAGGCTATCTATCTTAAGTTGATTGACCCAATATGACTGACTATGGCTATTTTCTATAGTATGTAAACAATGGATAGCCAAAGCCTTGTTGGCCACTGCCTTGCACCTGAGAGGTTTTCATTCCTATCACTCTTTAGTACAATAAGCAGGTTTAAAAATCAGGAGTGGTCTCCTCTAGATTTTCTTGTATACTCAAGATATGGGGATGGATATTTAAGGAGTAAACCACAAGAGAATGATTATATTTTTACTAGGAGGCTCCACCTACTGCTCGCTTCACTTGCCAAACCTGGGGGCCGGCACTGAGCCCCCATCTATCCTGCAGCTGAGCCACTCTGTTAGAGAAAGTGATTGTATTTAAAGATATGATACAAACCCTGCTGGCGCCTTTGGCGCCCAACCCCCAGTTGCAGCTTAGTAGGCCTCCCCATGACTTTCTTGATATTTTATTTTATAATTTAAAAATGGAATAAGAATCTGAAAATCTAACAACATCACATTAAAGTTTGATAAATTCTGAAAAGAATGATACCAGACATACAGTATATATGTAGGTTTTAAAATAAGCCTGATTTAAAGATTATTATGTAGACTAAAGAACCATCAACAACAAATCAAATTAAATTAATAACATATTGAACAATTATTATAAAAGTAAAGTTGAATAAATCTGCAGCTGCATGAATAACAGGTAAAGTACCACGTCCGGTTAATGGGAATGGGCCAAAAGTTGATAGAAATCTACGTTTTGTACCTAATACTTGTATGCAAAATTTGGTTAACCTAAGTGAAAGCGTACTCAGGTTATCATGTTTACATACACACACACACACACACACACACACACACACAGACATAACACAAAAAATGGTATTTTCAGACTTGGAGAGGTCAAAGCGTCAAGATTCATCAAAATCTCAAAATTGAATTTTTGGGGGATTCCAATAATTTCCCTATACTTCGTATACAAGAAAGTCAGGGAGGTCTAAAATGTGAAGATTGATCCAAATCTCGACATCAAATCTTTTTGATTATAATATTATAGATTATAATACTTTTCCTATACAGTACTTTGTATACAAGAAAGTAAAAAATGGACAGATGAAATTTTTGAACATGCAATATATTTCAAATGCTAAGTCTAAATGACTTCCACTTTTACATAACCATTAGTGCACTGTTTCCTAACCTTTTGGTGTAACAACCTAGTTTTTCACATGCCAGTGTGTTCACAACCCACAGGGGGGTTCTACTCGATAAATTTAGCACAATCATCAAAGAAAAGGCCCTGGACAATCAACAAAGTATTAGATGAATCAAGAGTGACCATCAACGCTCTTCCTCCTTAGAGAATCAAGCACAATCATCAAAGCAGGGGTTGTGGAGGTCATCAAGTCCAGGATTGCCCATGATCCACCTGTGATGCTGCTACTGTAAATCATGCACGGCCATCAGAACGGTGGATGGAGTTTCGGCCAGAGTTGGCCACAATACACATGTGATGTGGTCGCTGTGAGTCAAGCGTGATTGTCAGAGCAGGAGATGTGGAGGCACAGTGTGGTCTGGGGTCAGTCACAGCCCACAGGTTGGGAAACGTGCATTAGTGAAAGACTGGAAAGACTTTATGTTGATACTTCTTTCAGTGTAAATGGATTCCATATAAGATATTTCTATGCAGTCATACCATAACATCCTTCGACATTCTTAATCTAATTGATGATTGTGGGGGGCAGGAAGCAACTATGGATAGTATGTCCGTCCATCTCTGGGTCCACAGCCAACCAGACATGCATATCTTTGGGGATGTTGGAGAAAAAAAAAATGGCCTACATGGAAGGAAATTTAGACACTACTACACCTGGGTGCAAATTCAAACCTAGGGTGCTCTCCAATGCACAAACTACTGGCTTTAAAATGATTAAAATATTTGGTAACACTTTAGGTACTTTAAAAATGCATCTGTTACCAGTTGACCTTAATAAACACTTCTTTGGGTCTTTGTAACAGTTACAAAGCATCAGTAAAGTGTTTCTTCATCTCAGCAATGTGACCTACTAACAAAACTTCATTTTGGAGTGGTCTGAAGTAGCTTAACTGAGACATATGTCCCTGGATATTACATATTTAGTATAAGACCTGTGACTTCTTTATATTAACAAGTAATTTTACCATCATGTCAATATGCTAGACTGCACAGAGATGAATTACCTATCTACTGTTAATATTTTCTAAATGTCACAAAAACCCAAAGAAATGTTTGTTAAGGTCTTGTTACATAAGAGTAAAGGAGTAATGGATGCATTTTTGAAGTACCTAAAGTGGCACCAAATATTTATAAAAATAGTAACTGGTTCATTCCTTCATTCTTTTCCAAGAATTCTGAAAGCTAAACGTGTAGTAGTTTTACACATTATATAATGAATGCATATTCTTAGTTGTACAGTAAGTCTAATACAACATTTATAGAGAGGTTTCCTTAGTAGTGAACATTATTAAAACATATAAGGATGAAAAATGTAGTGGAAGGAATTAGGCCATTGCTGATTCCAACAAAGTGTAGCATTTTCAGATATGTTTAGTTCTGCCAGCATCGGGAGGAAGGAACGCACCAAACCAAAGTAGCAAACCAAGCCACTGCAGAGCCAACTCACAGTCACAATGGAGTCAATTTAAAATTGCTAATTAATTTAGCACATATCCTTGGCATAAGGAAGGAAAACTGGAGAAAAATCTACAGACATAGGGAGAATGTTGGCCTTCTGTGCTGCCAGGAAAAAGACACAGGATTCAAACCCAAGATGTTGTGTCTGTGAGCCAGCAGTGGTAACAGCTGAGTCATTTTTCTGTCAATTCCGAAAAATTAAAAACTATTTTTTAAAAATTCTAGAAATTAGATTTCATTCTGTTGTTTGTATTGATTTATTAGTATAACCAAATAACAAATACTTTCATTTCCCTGAATGTTCCCACAAGGTAACATGACAAGGATTGTTTTTTTGTCAATTGCAGTAGCTGTCTATAGTTCTTAAACAAAAAAAATGATTGTATTAAATTTAAAAGCCAAATATTCCAAGACAGTCAACTTTGACAAGAAATACTGAAAATAAAATACTTCTTAATCACAAACACCCATCCATTTACTTTTTACCCCTTTCTCATGCCAGCAGTGGGCCCACTAGGATGTTCAATGCTATATTCATGAGCATTTTTAGATATGTCATTCATGTGGGATAATCAAAAAAGTAGAAGATGGTGGGTGGGTAGTAATATTAAAATAGGGGAAAATGACCAGATGTACTTTAGTTGCAATCAATGGCCATTTTCTGCATCACCTAAATGGCTGAATACGTGATCCAGCATTGTTGGATTCCTTTATCTATTTACTTAATTTCTGATGATTTCACCAAATTCTGAAAGCAATTTTTAATGGAACATTACTTTTTACTAGTTTATTATTATTATTTCTTACCAAATTCCGTTTTAGACATACAGTATATACAATGGTAGAAACAGAAAATAACCCTAAGAAATGAGTGATATACTACTGTGCTTCTTAGGTTCAGTCCAGGCAGCTCCCTGTGTCTATAAGTCTTCCTTCCATTTAACTTTTATTTTTAATTGAGCTCCCTTTTTTAACTAAACAATGATGTTATTTTTCTAATATCTACTTTTTCTGTGTTTGTCTAGAAAGTCCAAATTCGTTACATTTACAAGTATTTGTGTATTGCGCAGTAATTGTTCTGTTTTCATTTTGATGTGTAAAATTTTGTTTTCATATTGTCTCAAATGTCCTGTGTTTTTAAGCCTCTGCTAGCTAATGAACAGATGGGTAAGCCCTTCTCCTTTAGCATGCAATGCTGCATCTTCTTTGTTCTTTGTCAAGTGTTACAATCTGTATATAAATAATAAAGCAAAATTTAAGGAAATCAGAAGAGAACCTGTCTCAAGAAACATAGCATCACTTCTGTTCAACCTCCAACTCCACCTATTCCAGCAACCTAATATAAAACACAACAGGACATGGGCCATCATTTAGTGGACCAATTGCTCTTAGGGACACTGAGCCTATGAGGACTACACAAAGTTAATAGTTGGAAAATGTATTTGTTCACACTCTCTTGCATACAGCAGTTAAAGTTTGTTTTTCCAGATGGCATCCCAACAATTTCTGATGTCTGATCTCTCATTTATTTATACTAGATATGATGCAATACCTTTTTTATGTTAATTTATGCTGTGTTTGCTGTTTAAATCTTCTAGTATTTTGCTGCACTAAATATTACAGAGCTGAAGTAAGCCATCTCATTACAGTAGAAGTATGTTTAACTACAGCAATCTTTTGATTAAGGAACTGGCTGACTATTAGCCAGGGGTTATTTGACAATTAGCTACTAAAAGGACTGGATTACCTTGGCAGTGCTCCTGGATTTCCATCCATCTATTGAATTTTAAACTCACTTAAAGCAATTTTAGAATCACAAAAGTAAAAACAATGTATGTATGGTATGTATGGTAACATTCAGGTGTGTTCAGAGACTTAGTTAACTCTTTGGAAAAAATTCAATTTCCTAGTCACTTCAAAGATTAATTTTACTTAAGTGATATTTTTGCAACACTAAGTCACATTAATAATAATTATAATACAATGTGATTATATGTATTATTAGAGTACATAAAGTGATATTTTAATAGCATTTACAACATCATGGAGCTGATATTAGCTGATTTCACCTCAAGTGACGAAAGAAATCACATGGATTGATGTCATGTTGTTAGTTGTGGATGCTGTATGGCTAACATTAGTTCAAATTACTTAAACATAAAATTTTGCAAAGAAGTATCTCATGGAAATTTAAAATCAACTTTGAAGTCTCAGCCTAAAATTGTGGGCTGCATCTGCCCATGATAGATAGCACATCACTGTGGAGCTTCGCTAATAAACTATAGTGTCAGAGAAGAATTATATAAACACTATGATATTTAGACAATGCAGCTGTGAAGTCCCAGAAATCCTCAGCATACCTTTATTCACTGCATGCACAAAGTATCCCCGAGCCACTGTTAGGGAACTTGAATTTTTTACTTTTTTCCTCATAAACATCATGCTACTTACTTAAACCGCTACAATTTCAAACAACAGAAGAAGTGAGCTTCTCACAGTAGGTCACATGCCACCATTCAGCATCATGAGCTGTTTTTACACACAACATATTTAGCACAAGCTATAGCAACATGTGTCTTTCTACAGGTGTTTCACTTTTTACCATCATTAGTGGCTGTTGAACGAGGGAAAAGGAAAAATATAGAAAACATCCAAGACGAAGGTAAATTTGAAACAGTAAACTAACCCATAATCAACATCACACAGAATGTTTCTCTGTTTTAAGACAGACAAGTTTATAAATGCATTTCAATGGGAGGTTTTGAAATTTCAAAACTTTGTACAGTACACTATAATCAAGATATCTTAATAAAAATGAAACTTTCCCAATGGATTTCCTTGAAGAATAAGTGTGCCACATTTCAACAAAATTGCTCCACTGCAAGATGAGTTGCTTCATGCAGACAGACAAACATGGCACCCACAGTAGGTGCTTTTCATAAGGTCAAGAGCCTACCTTGGTGCCACTGGGGACAAGTGAGAGCTAACATACACGCTAAGATAAGGTTCTCATATCAGGACAATTTAAAGTCACCAATTAACATAACATGCATGCATAGGCCAAAACTGCACAGGCTATGGTTGTACCATGATTTTATTACAGATCGAAAATTATCTACTGGCACAAGAGATTACTTGTGAAAAATTATTTATGCCATAAAACTTGGTTTCAGGGATAGTCAACATATATACAAGTTACAAACCTTTGTAGAAATGTAATTTATTCTTTTACATAAGCATGTCTTTTGCGACTACCTTCAATTGTCACTACCATCTTCTTTTGCCACCCTTTCTTTACTATTTAGCACTGCCTCAAAATTGTTCTGACCAAATACATGAAAATTATCAATGAAGATTCTCTTTTTAAGTCTATTGATGTGTTAACAACATTAATCTCATCTTCCAATTTGGGAGTAATCACTTGTAACATTATCAGAAGATAATATTCTTTGAGTTACAGCTTCTTAACCTTGTTTATTCCTACTTTCTCATTAACTACAGAATCAATGGCTAGTCTTAAACATTAGAGATATTTGTTCCAGGATTGTCTCAAAAGGAATTTAGTTTTGAAAGGTCTCACTTTAAAAATTTATAATAAACTCTCATTGTATGCATTAAGAAAACTAAATGTGACTTCTAAACATATTATATTATCACCCTCGGACATTGAGGGAGTTATCACTAGTGAAGTAAAATCGGGGCAAGGAATCACTAACAGCTGTAAAAGACAGACATCATTTTAGGTTGAATTTGTGGGCCACTGGATATATTTCTGAGCTGTGCACCTTGGACACTACATGTATTATCTACTCTTTCATACATGCTGATGTGTGTTTCTTGTCACGCATGTGTGCCAAAAGGCTCTCCAATGTTGTTGTTAATGGTATCCTCTGCTTTTTTCAACACCCAGAAAACATACCCAGTGAGGGCAACCAAACTCAACAGTAAGGTCAGAAGAAAGTTCCACCCCTTTTGGTCCCAGTGATATGAAAACCCTGGGAAGGTGGCATAGTCTTAAGAGGACCTCAGGGGAGACAAGAGCTTGGATAAGCAATTACCTGCTACATAAGTCATTTAGTTTAAAATCGTTTCAGGTCTTTGAAAACTGTGTTCATTTTTTGGGACTGTTTCTGTTACTATGCTTTTCTTTTTAAGTTAAAAAGTAAACAGGGTTACTGGGGTGGTACCCCAAGTTTTCATATTGTCTCACCTGACTCCTGGCCACCGGTTCCACTTTCCATTTTTTCACTATTGATATCATTAAAACCTTTCACATGCATTTTCAATTTAGTGGCAAATTACTTAAACAATTCATTCAGGTCTTGAACTCTGTTATAAAATTAATAAATAGCAAACTTATGCAAATCTTTGGTAAGATATGTATCTCCAAATGATTATAATAGGTATACGGTTTTATCACCATTTTAATGTGTTGAAGATATTGCTTCATTTTTTTAGCAGCCCATCGTGAGTTGATAGCTTTTTGATGTCCTCTAATTTTTAAAGCAGCTCATTAAATGTCCACTTTTATTGTTTACATTTTTGTTCAGTGATCAAATGTATTGCTACATTCTCGATTCATACATGTGAAAGGTAGATCAGCAAATTCATTTGTATACTGGTCATAGTCTTTTCCAACTGAAAGCGTATCTTGTTTTGTTTACTGATATCCACTACAACAATGGCATTTAGTAGATGATTGATTTTATGGCAAATTCCATAATGGAAAGAGCTTCTGATTGTCTGTTTTCTGAGTATGATGACAGTGAGGGGGCAGATGTGAGAGTGCAGTTTAAGCAATAAAACCCTCTATTTGGCACATGATCTTTACACTGACTAAATTCACAGTTCAGACAACAAAATATTTAGACAGCTATTAATACTGTCAATTATCTTAGTAATTTTCAAATACAGTGAATATTTAAGTAACAGACTGCAAGTCCTCTGAAGAACTTTAAAGAAAAATATTTATTGCTCGAGTCTGATGACTATCAAAATTTTTCCTTTAGTCTGTTGACAACACAAATACCTTTTTGTCAATTATAACTGAAATTTAAAGTCACTGAAAAAGAAGACTATTGACAATGAATATATATTTGGGCTCATGTGAGAGAATAAATTATTTTTCTGACATTTCATCCTTTAGCACTTTCATCTTTTATTATCAAGTAACGATTAACTAAATATAGCAATTTTAATTAGCACTATACTAACATTCAGTTAATATGCACATCACTGTTTTATCACTGCACTACTGTTTTTGCACAATTTATTTTTAATCAAGTTTGAGTAAGTTCTTTCAACATTTCTCACTTAGAAGAGGGTACTTTCAGTCTCATCCATAGATCTTCCACATTGATGGGTTCACATAAAGTGTTCTTTTTCCCCAAATGAAATCATCTCTGCCCATTTCTCTATTATAAAAAAAAATCCTGGGAGGAAGACGAAATGTGATCTTCTCAGAAGAAAATTTGGCGTCCCGTGAGAGACACTTTAACGTCACGCGAAGACAATTTGATGTCCCGTGAGACAAGGCAGTGAGACAACATTTAAAACAAGTTCACGGACATCTAACCAAGCAGTTGTTGGAATGCTTTTGGCAGACAGACATCATGTGCTCCCAGCTCTTAAAACAACGACAAGCAACAAGCAGAACACGCAGCTTGCCAGCAGCAGGAAGCCAGCAGATGAACTGACCGTTTCTCCTTAGCATGCGTTCAGCTACCCCACCAACTCCCCCCCCCCTTTACAACACGAGCAGATATAATAATCGACGTGCAGCGTGACAAAAAGAACACGCAGCTCGCCAGCAGATGATCTGACGGCATCTCCTTAGCGTGCATTTAGTCGCACCCCCTCACAACACAAGCAGTGTTATATGTCCTGCGAGAAAGATTTAACCATGCCCGGGGCCAGAAATAAAGGACAAGTATTGTTTTAAAAAAGGTTTTAAAGTAAAAGTGAAAATAATGCATATGTAACAATTCCTGTGAAAATAACAATTTCTTTAAATTGTATATCCGGTAAACCAAACCTGGGGGTGGGGGAGCAAAGCCCCCTGTTTTTTAAAATGTTAACTGATACAAAGACCATGCCATGGCTCTCTGTTCTGGTTATAGTGTTACACATTTCTTTGCTGTCATGTTCTAGGAAAGGACTATTTTGAAAAGTAAACTTCTCGCATATCACAATTTTTAATTAGATTAATTTATAATGAAGACCAGCTGACATTATAGGGAAGTCATGGAGCGTGTGGTCTATTAAAAGACACTATTTCTATTTTCATGTCTACAAGGCTTCACAGACTATAACCCCTGAAGGTCTTTCCTCAAGGTTGTATTGTGCTCTTCAAGATAGGAAACTGCTAAAGAGTCACCAAAGAATCAGGAGCTGTCATGTTTAGAGAGAAAAGGAGCAAGACAAAGATGCATCTGGTTGCATTCACTGCAGAAAGTCTCTGTGGGTCCATATTAATAAAGGCCAGAAGGAACGGAGGAGGGGCAAAGCAGGGCCAGCATAATGAAGAAAGACCAATAGACATTTCAGAGTTCCAGGGTTTTGACATTTTGTTTTTTCAATTTTAATATTGATATATGACATCCACTTTAAAGAATTTGAAACGATCAGCTTCTTGCTCTGTTTCCCCTAAGATAGCACACTAAACTCTGCCCCTGTCTCTTTGAATAACCATTAGGTATAATTTAGATATTTAAATACCAGCATGGCACCATATATTACTTTTTTAAGTAGTCTTTTTTAAAAGTAAACTAAAACAGCTTATCTGAAAAGGGTCATTTTCATGAACGTATGTACTAACTGTGGTTTCATTTACTCCAGTTTGTGAATATGCTTTGACCTGGGATACAATTAATTTGAGAAAAACTAGAAGGTATTTAGTACAAAAATGTACAAAGTAGTTATTTGCATTTTTGTAACAGCATCTTGGTATAGAATCTGTAAAAACTTGCATGAAATACTTTGCAAACCAAGTGGTACGTGTTAATTGTAATGATAATTTTACTTGCTAATAATTCTGTATTACAAGTCCCTAACTATCTGCTTATGAAACATGTAGAAAACTGGTTATTTTTAATGCATTCAATATATATGCTTGCAAAACAAATACATAGGACTGCTATTGCCTGATATATCGCAGTTTAATTGATAAGTGATTTAAACAGTATACAGTATATTGATGATTCTATAATAAAATGTACTGCAAAGTAATTTTCATTTTACAAATTTATATTTCTACAGTACTAAAAAATGTAATAGTCAATAAACCCAAATCATTTATATTTTAGGAAACTGTGATTTAATTCTCCTTTAAAAGTGGCTAGCACAAAAAAATATTTAAATGCATCGTAGGGTTTGCTCAAGAGGTAAGATCAGTTACAGGTCTTGGTGGTCAGTCAGAAGGGTGATGTCTTATTAAAAAAAAAAAATTCTTGATTGGAGCAATTTTTTATGAATGTCTCTCTATTATTATTATTTAAATGTATGTGTCTTTCCTATTTGTCGCTGGAGCCATAATTCAAAGACAGAGCCAATGATGGAGGCACATAATTGGTTAATCTTTGTCACGGCAACACACATATACAAAAAATAATGAATGTACCGAATGTTTTGTCTCAGTTACTGTTGTGTTTAATAATGGGGATATGTGGAGGAGGGGCAATGAGGAAGGATGTATACGGCATTGATCATATTTGCTTCAGTGACTTACTTTAAAGATCCAATATTCAATAATTAGGGACAATCATCCTGGGAGTACTGGGGGCATGAATGAAATAACACTCGATGGAATGTCAGTCTACCATAGGAAACACTCATACACACAAATTGGAACAATTAAGAGTCTCCAATCCACCTTGGTGTGGATCAGAGTCAGATGATAACTGAGTGGAAATTTAAACCCAGGACTGTCACAATTACCACTGTGCCACCATGGTTGCATATTATACTGAGTGGAAAAAGTTTTATTTGAGGGAAACAAAATATGCAGAATAAATTTGACCTTTGGATGCCAGCTTATCAGGAACCACATCCATGCACACCCAAGTAGGCCTGAATTGCAATTTGGAATACCTGGAATAAACCCATTTTGTGCAAGCAGCATCATGGTACCTACTAATCACTGGTGATAAATATTTGTAAAATATGTATATGTTGATACTGCTATCCTTCTATAAAAGTGGTCGGGTGTCCTTCTGTCCCGTGAGTGCTACGCAGGCGTGGAGTTTCACACACGCCCCGTCCATTTTGCAATGCACGATAGGATTTGTAGTTTCGTTTTTCCAGGTAAAAGATGATTTTCTATTCCAGACTGTGCGATATCTTCTTCTTCTTTCTTACTATATAAAAGCGGTCAGGATTGTCCTTCCATCCCGTGAGTGGAAAGCGTAGCGGTATTCCGCTTATCACAGACTTACTACTTGCAGCTTGCGGTACGAAGCAACATGATGTGAGCAGAGTTCTGGTGCTCCCATCGTTCCCTTGCTTTAGTGTGCGATGCGCTGGAAAAATAGACAAAATTATGTCTCTGGAAATAATTAATGTTGATGGAGTACAAATGCCTCACCGCGTAGTAAATATCAGGGGGGTTCAAAAGGGCGACCTCAATATAGAAAAAAGTTTACATTTCATCACAAAAATAACAGAAACTACGAGTATTAAAGTAATACCGCTCAAATGCAATATAACCAAATTAATGAGTTTGTATAAAATATCAAATTGATCTACATATTGATTTGCCTTAAGAAGTGGACAACTTAAAAGTCGGTTGCCTTAAAAGGCGGGTCAGCCTAGTGTATTAATAAGATATGACAGAAGAATACTATGAATAAATTAATTTATCTCCACATAGAGGTTTTATCACAATTAATATAAGCTTGTTACAATTTTAAAAATAAATACTTATTTATGTTGCATACTCTGATGAGGTAAAATGATGATAGTGCTTCACACATACAAATCTTCTAAATGAAAACAACAGAAAATGTCACGGTTTATTATACTTGATACGAAATCATGGAATACTATAGTTTACATGATCTCTTTAAATTTTTTGCACCACAGCTGGGGAATGAGCATTTTTATATAAACTGTACAATATGTAGGCTGGCAAAATGCAAACATACAGACAATGACAGTCATGAGCTCTGAATTATAATGATCACACCACACTGACCAAAAGAAAAAGACTAACATCAAAGTGAAAACAGATGTCTGTAAAGAGGTCTAAATTTATTACAAATACACAGTAACATACAAAATAAATGATTGCATAAAATTCACACCCTTTAAATTAGAATTTAGCAGATACATCTTTGACAGCAATTCTAGTTGTGTGTCTGTGTGGACACATCTACCAGCTTTGAACATCTGGACTCTTCTATTCTTCACTATCTTTGTAAAAACTGCTTGAGCTCTGTCATATTGCATGGGGATTGCGAATGAACAGCCTTTTTCACGTCTAGCCACCAAATTATCAACTGGATTGAGATCTGGACTCTGACACAGCTAGTCCAGAACATGTACACTGTTAATATCCTGTGTAGCTTGGCTTTCTCACAAGGCACAGTTTTCTTGCAGAATGCATCGGCCAAATTTCTCTGAATTTTGTTGCATTCATTTTACCCTTTACCCTCACAAGCCTTCAGGGGCTTGCCACAGAAAAGTATCCCAAAGCTTGATGCTGCTATCATCATGCTTCACATGCATTTAATCTGATGGCCATAAAGCTCAATTTTGGTCTCATCAGACCATATAACCTTCTTCCAGCTGACTTCAGAGTCTTCCATTTACTGAGAGGTCATGTGCATTTTTTAACAGTGGCTTTTGCATTACCATTCTCCCATGTAGCTGCAACTGGTGAAGAACTTGGGCAACAGTTGTTGTGTGCACGGTATTTTGAATTTGATACACTGTAGCTTGTAACTCCTTCAGAATTCTTGATGGCCTCCCACACTAGTCTTCTTGCATGATCACTCACTTTTAATAGATGGTCTGCTCTAGGTAATCTATCCATTTCTTGATGGCTGATTAAACTGAACTGAAAGTGATATTCAGTGACTTGGATATTTTCTTCACTCCATTGTTTGACGTGTTCTTTTCAATCAACTTTTCAGAGTTGCTTGGAGTGTTCTACTGTCTTAAATATGTACGTTAGGCCACAATTCTGATTTACCAGAAGATGGACCTTCTAGATAAAGCGCATTTACACTACAATCAACTGAAACCCCTCCCCTTGACTATAGACAGGTGATCTCTATTTCACTAATTAGGTGACTTCTAAAACCTGGTGGCTGCACCAAAGATGATTTAGGTGTGTCATATTAAAGGGGGTCAAAACTTATGTGATCATCATTTTATGTTTTATATTTGTAACTAATGTAGACCACTTTGCAGAGATCTGCTTTCATTTTGAAATTTAAGAGTCTTTTTCCATTAGTCAATGTCTAAAAAGGCTGAATCAAATCCACTGTGATTCAATGTTGTATAACAATAAAATATGAAAAGTTCAAAGGCATGAAAACTTTTTTATAGGGATTACATCTATTGCCTAAAGCTGGAAATTCATTCACTAAATAATGTAGTAATATCCCGGGACGATTAGAGGTTACCATTAAGGTGGATAAGATCATAAAGAGCTGGAGCCTGTTCTAGCACTATTGGAGTCAATGCAGCAAACCAACTTTGTCACACAAGTGCTCATAGGAGACAGTTTATGGGCTCAAATAATGTTATTTCACAGCCAGACTGGGTGTTGGCACTGTCATCTGATGCTTTCTCCTCTTGTCCCTCTGCAGACCAGCCAAAGAAGCTGTCCTTCAATTACCTCATTTCCAGTCCCTGGAAGCCACCTAGCAATGAATTTACTCTTGGTCACTAGAGCACTTCTACTGATGACATACTGATGACTTTAACATGAAAGTGGCCACTTAAATTATTATGTCTGTGTAACTAGTGGGGTTTGATTTCAAGTTAATCCAAATGGGCGAAATTAAAAGTGCACAAGCCTTTGGGCAGAGTTTAATAAATAACAGTTACTGTATAACAGAGGGCCCATATCTAAATAATTAAACAACCAGCAGTTCATTTTGCAAACCTTTTTTGAAAACATTTTTTTACTTTGTCATTATGGATTGTTCAGTGTAGATTGTTGGGGAAAATTGCAAATTTACCCATTTAAATTTAAAATCAAAACACAACAGAGTACAAACAGTGAGGTCTGAATACATTTTGAATCAACTGTATGTAAAGAAACCAGCAATGAGTAAAAAGTAAAAGGACTAAGAAGAGAAGATGAGCCCCTCAATGAAAATGAGTGTCAAACTGATATTTAATTGATTGATATTGTAATTAATCTCTTATATATATTTCTCTTCTGGTTCGTCCTGCTTCCACTTCACAACCGGTCCTGCCCACATGCTATCCTATTTGTCCTCTTCCACAGATAACTCAACCTCCTGGCCATGGACCATACTGTTTTCAAATACACGGGCAAATTTATTACCAAATCTCTCCACTATACACTTCTACCTCTCCAGGATATGGACAGTTGTATGTTTTTGACACAGCGCAAGCTACTGAAGTACGCTTACAAAATAAAGCAAACTCTGCATGCAGCAAAAATTTACTTCTCCAGCTAGATTCCATGCTCAGAACCATCAACCCCTTCGCTAAATCGTACAAACACATGCATGAAATCGCTCAGTCCATACGAATGATTTTCATTATCTGTCGTCTCCAGCAAAACACCTATTCACAACTGCATCTTTCAAGAAGTATTTCTTTCTTCTTGATTTCTGAATTCCTTTCTCACCGTTTTCCGTTCCTATTCTTACAACGCCGTATGCTATGGTGGGCGTCGGCTAGTATAAAATATATGTTTGAGCTATTATTTATATGATTGTATTAGTCCAGGAGCACAGCTTGCCAGCATGGAAAAAAGAAATCTGCTTAGCAGGTGGATATACTGTACATAGCCTGTCCTCATTTTTACATTACCTATCATTCCCAGTGCAGTCATAAAACTGAGTTACTGTACCCAGAAATAACATCAATGTGTTCTTGTTATCAAAAAATGCTATTGGGTAGTTACATATTCAGCTGCAAGTACAAAGCAAAACTTATTTGGTTAGATGCTCTTCTACATTACAAATAAAAACAGCACTAAATTTTATTATACTTTGGTAAGTAAAAGAAAAAAATATATATTTATTTTAATTAGTCAGTAATACAACTGTCTCTTGGCTTTGCAAAGACTAGGTTATTGAGAATTGGTGTGAAGCAAATAACATGTTCAACAAATTACAAAAAGCTAAGTGGTGTTTAATCGCATCTGGCTATTTATATGCAAGATTAAATTTTTTGAATTACATGGTAAAACTTCTTCTATGTGCACCTACTGTCTATCAAGTGTAGGACAAAGTGGGCATTGCCAATTTTGCTAGGCTTTTAGTGGCACATAAAACCTGTTAAGATAGCAGATTTAATAGCTGCACCCCCACCTGCATTCCCGAGTCAACAGTAAAGTGAATAGGTGAACTGCAGCTCTACCAACATTTTGGTCAGCTCTGTACTTCATCTCATAGCAATGGTGTAAATCAGTTGGGTTGACACCTCTGCAGAGACTGCAGAGACAAAAAGGCACCCAAAAAGACATTCATTTTAGGTTTGTAACCACAAACTGGACTCTGTCTAGATGTGATTTGCAAATATATATATATAAGCAGGCACTGGATCTGTACCTTTAAGGGACTTTGATTCAATCACCAGAGTTTACACTTTCCTTCAAAACTAGGGACATTCGCCTCTTCTGTCTCTTTAGGGGAGCTGAATGCTTACAATCCGCTTTATTTGTAGCCTAACTAGAAGAGTCTTGTCTGTCATGAGCCCTGTCTTCTATGTTGATATGCATGCTGCTGCAACAAAATTCAATGTGTTTGACAAACTGATGCAAAAAAAAAAAAATTAAGTGTCGTAGTTTTGAACAGACGTATAAGTCGAGGTCTGATTTTATGATCGATTTTTCGGGTTTCAAGACCTGACTTATATGTGAGTATATACGATAATTACTGGTATTAACAAAGGCAAAACTAATAATTAATTACCTGATCGTTTGATTGATTCTTCATCAAACATAAACATTTCCCATTCAAGATACCTAATGATGAGCAAAACATATTTATCATATTCATCTTCTTATTATTTTCTTTCCTTTTTTAAATTGAATTCCACATTGTGCCAACACATTTCAAGTTCTTTCTCCTTATTCGAAATGCTAAAGTAAAAATTAAAAATAATCTTAATTATACAACTGAGGTAGGAGTATATGTTGATCTAGTAGCAGAAATGTTAGATGATAGTGAATCCTAATGAGACTATTAGGTTTACTATTAATTTCAATGGAAACACAATATTGTAATGAAATATTATATAGAAAAAATATTTTCTCCCCATTCTTCATTCAACAGTCCAGGTGAGGTCTCCAGTGCTAACATTCCACTAATATAATAAATCAACAGATGTGTAGAAACTGTGTTTACCTAAAATCTTCTTCTAGTAAGACATTTTTAGTATCCCATCTATGAAAGGTGGACTGGGCATCCTCATTACATGCTCAAGTCAGCTCAATTGTATCCTGTTGGCAGTCATAATATACTTGGGGTCTATGACCACAGAGTAAAATGGAAACTTCATCTTGGATTATAAATATAACACCAAGTCATATCACTTGCAGAATTTCTCAGAAGATTCTGTACTAGTGGGGTGTATTGATAGAGACGATGAGACAGAGTATAGAAGTCAGAAGAGAAATGCCTGGAATTTTCACATAATTAAAAACTAGTAATTGGTTATTGACTTTCATTGCACCAAAGAGCCTCTACACCTGGGGCCTCATGTTTAAACATTGCGTACGCACAGAAATGTAGCGTAAGAACAATCAATCAAATCGCGATGTATAAAACCTAAAATTGGCATAAAGCCACGTACATTTCCACGGTACCTTATATCCTGTCGTACGCAAGTTCTCCGCTCGGTTTTGCAGACTGGCGGCACCCAGCGTCAAAGAAGTGCTACTGTTCCTGTGTGGTTTATCTTTCTTTATCAGATCCTCGTCCCTGATGTGGCTTTATAAATACACTGAAATTAACCGCATATTGTTTATTAGTTTAATGCATCTGATTGTAATTAACCAGTAACAATATAATGGTCCACAGAATGGTCAAACTATTCTAAATACCATAGCTGCTTTAGTGTTGTTACTTTCACTGCACCTTCTTCTTCTTTCAGCTGCTCCCATTAGGGGTTGCCACAGCGGATCATCTTTTTCCATATTAGTCTCGCTGCACCACTTGGAGCAGCTGATCGGAAAGAGAATTATCGGTATACAGCATCAAGCACACGCTGCCTCAGCCATGCTGTCTATTGAACTGCTTTCACATGGCAAACGTTTCAAAGCCTTTCCTGTACGGACCTCGCGGTTCAGAAAGAGTTTCATCCCAAGAACTATAAACACACTCAATCAGTCCATCAAGTGCTCCTTATAGAACTGTTTATACTTATACTTTAAGTACAGTTACCTCACTGTAAACTTGCACTACAGTTACAATATTGCACAACCTGAGGCACTTAATAAAGCGCGTATTTACATATGATGACGATATCATTTTTAAGATGAAATGCAGCAAAATATGTTTATTATATTATACAGATAAAACTTTATTTAAATAATCTGTATTGTTAATAATTAAAGGACACGGTGTCGCTACGTTAGCAAGGATCTGGCGCTCCGTTCACGGATTCTTCCTGCCTCACACTGTATGCTTCACTGGGACTGGCGTGAAGGATAGAATAATTAAACATGTACTACGAAGATATTTCAATGTTCCTTAAAAGTTTTGAAGAATCGGCGTTATAAATTTAGAGAAAGAAAAGGAAGGACAGGAATTGGAGGTTAGTACGTTTGAAAGAGAGTACTGCTGCAATAAATTATGTTATCGAAGGTTGCGCACAATCACTTCGCCGTGTTCCCATGTTTAATAACATGCTTTAACTCCTATCATCATGAAAATGATATCATGTATACATCTCTTTAGTTATTCAGAGAGCTATAATATCATGAATGTAATGGATTCTGTGTCCTGCTGGAGGTAGAGAAAGCCGGTTTAAGAAGCACGTAGTGATTCACACACATAGAGCACATAGAAGATCAAATACAAAACATACATTTAATGTACTACTTTGGTTACGATGGGATTTGAGAAACTAGTAAATTAAATGATTTTAAGATTAAGTTTGTGATGTTCTACTTTAATGACAAAATAAACTACATGATTAAAGTGGAAATTTTGAGATTAAAGTTGACATTTCATGCTTTTTCCCCATTGTGTGCCTTTTTTTTTTCTCTGTACCCTAATAAGCTCTCATATGACACTCAGACAGTGGGCTACGACTCGCCTTTTCACGCCGACTTTGATATGCGACTTCTTTTTTTATTTCAGGCACTGTGCGACTTTGTGAACTTGAGCTTTCGAGTTTCTCCGACACGCTATGTCACTCGATCAGCTTCCTTTTCTTGTTTATACCACTGTTTAAACCAACAAATAGTACGTTTTTCTTTTCCTCCACTTGGTATTCGCTAAAATTGTCCTATTTTTCCCCGTGGTTTTGCCATTGTCTTTTCTTAGAATGCTGAGCTTAAGGGCTATTAATATTGATTTACATATTCAAAGAGGTGTAATTCTGGGAGGAGTTGGGGCGGGACAGCAGGCAGGTGCACGTGCATTACTTTTCACGCTGGCCGGGATTTATGTAGCGGAAGAACGTGGAAGTTTGCGTACGCACAGATTCCTGCATCTGGATTTTTCTATGCGTACTCACATTTCCGCCTTTGTGTTTACGCCATGTTATAGTGTGAGTTCTACGCACAGCGTTATACATGAGGCCCCTGGTCACTATTCTGGGAGTGGAGATGTTGCACTGATACAAATATTTGGGGATTCACATCTATGGTCTGGACTGGCCTAGTAAAAGAGAGGAACATTATAAGAAACTGCAGGACGGACGTTTTTCTTAGGAAATTGTGTGTTCTTCAGCATGGGCAGTGACATCTTTTACATGTTCTACAACTCCTGTCATGGCCATTGTGATATTCTAAGCTGTGGTGTGCTGAGCCAGTAACATCACCCCAAGAGGGTTCACTGAATTAACAAGCTGATTAATAAAGCAGTCTCAGTTATGGGATGTACTCACTATGCACTGGTGGTAGTGAGAAGATAATGAAGACAAAAATGATGGCTATTATAAACAATGCTGCACATCCCCTCTCTGACATACTTTATAACTACAGCGATATGCCTCACTATGACTTGTTCCCTTATCTTTAGCAAAGTCAGAGGTTTTATTTTGGTTTTGAAATTCCTGTGTTGGCCTGTGTGTGCTTGATGGTGAATGTTATCATCATTTGTTATATTTCTATATTTCTTATGCACATGGGGGACAGTTTGCAGGCTCAAATAGTTCTATTTGTCAACCACACCGGGAGTTGGGGCTCTCACCTGATCCTCTCTGCTCTCTTTCTGCAGCCCAGCGAAGTCCCTGACTCTTAATGATATCACCATTCACCCTGATAACAACATTTCTGCAACCCAGAATTCCCCGTCCTGCCACATCAGTTCCTGTTCTGGCTGTCCTGATTTCACCTCTTCCCACCATATTTATAGAGCATTCTCAATTTGTTAGTCAGTTCATTTGTGGAGTTTGCTCCTGTAAAGACATGTTTCTTTTCATTTGATGATTTTCCAGTATACGTGGTGGCCATCCCCATACATTTTTCTGTCTGTTTCCTGATTTTTTATCACAGTATCTATCTATAAATTTGTTTTAGTTTGTAGGAGAAAAGCATATTACTTAATGCAGATGAATAAATAAAAAAGCTCTGAGACATTTTACAGATGAACTAAAAAGTAAAATATAGCTTAAGATGAAGTACAAGTACTTTTACATAACCAATAACTTGGCAGAATGTTCACAGAGGAGATGAAGAAAGGGGTGCCTGGGGCAACTAAATCTTGGATTGTACAGTCATTCCTCATTACCCAGTTCTAATCTGTTCCTATAAATAGGTCAAAAACTAAAAAAAATGGATAATAAAAGACTATTATGCTAAATAGGAACAATAATAATCCATTTCCAGACAATCAGAAAACCCCCAAACATTTTCCCCAAAACATTCTTAAACACCCACATAATCATCATCCCTTGATTTATTTATGCTGTAAAACAGTTCATTCATCCATTACCTAATTAAGGAACTCTTAGTAAAGTTATCAATGGGGAATGTTTTTGCAAATTAGCCTGCATTCAGGATATGAGAGAGAAACCTGGAGTTCACCACTCTAATGTGGAGGGAAGGCTCACCTGCCAAGCTGACCAGCACTGTGGGCACATCTCACAGCAAAATGCAATTATGAAATTTATACAAAAAAATGTATGTTAAAAAAAACAAAAACCTTTTTAGTGTTATTTTTTAGGTTTATTCAAATATTTAGTGATAAATGCTGCTACTGCACAAGCACTCTGTAGCAAAGTGAACAAATGCACCAGACAGGAGGTAGCTCAGAGCATGTCGATGCCAATAGTATCAAGCTTGTTTATACAGGCGGAAACAGATGAAATGTGCATTATAGCAAAAAAACCAACAATCATTATACTGAAAAATCAGACAAAGAAAAGGCAGATGAAGAGGGACGGTTGAACTAAGGTTTGCAAATAATATCTGAAATGGATGATCAAAAGAACACACACCACATTATGTTGCCTGATGTCATATATTAACATTGGACTTCTTTTTAAAAATTTCCATTCTGCTTTTGGATGTTTTTGTCTCTTAACCCAGCCCACGGGGCATAGTTAAAAAGGTAGGAAATCAGCAATAGAAAAGAAACTTGTCCATGTTGTACCTTTGGAACTGAGACTGTCCTTCTGTTGATGATATTATATGTCTTCACGGCTGCTTGAATGTGCAGTTAGACTAGCATCAAAACTCAATGTGTTTTTTGTGTAATATTTGAGTGTTTACATGTTCACGGACTGATTTCAGGTGTGTGTTTGTTTGAATACTAAATGAAAGAAACTATTTTGCAGAGGGAATGTGATCTGTATCCCTGGGGGGTTGTGGGTGGGGGTGGGGGGTACACTTCACTGCCCTGCTGAACTGTATATAATACAAAGGGAAGACACTTCAATGCAATTCTGAATTAAAGTCACCACATTACAGACATTTATAATTACTTATATATTAATTATTACATATATACAGTATATATATATATATATATATATATATATACATACACATATACACTACTTTTCCCTGATGGCAACATGAATTAGACGATCTACAAGTCTCTGACTTAAAGTTTAAATCCGAACAATATATTTGTTCTCTTTTCGCTGTTCCATTTTTCACCAAGTAATAATTTCCATTTATGCTACCATTTTTTTGAGACTTTTGAATTTTAGTACTTTCATTATCTCTAACCTGCTCTGCATGTGTATCGTGCCAACGTTTTTGAACCTCTTAACGATGTCCTCCTTTGTCATCTACTCTTTGTCTTTTATTTCTGGCCCTGGGCGTGGTTAAATCTCTTGGCACAAAGTCTCGTCTCGTCCCAGGATTTTTTTATATAATAGAGAAAATTGGAAATAAATTTGCTGTCAGTCCCAGTTGGGTGCATACAAATTAGGCTGAAACTAATCTATTTTTAATATAATTTACTGAGATTATGTAATGGCCACTGAAGTAATTTAAGAAGAATCATAGATAATAGCATTCATTTATTAAGATCTCTGCACCCCTAGTTTTAGTATAAAACTTTCTGGGGGCAGCAAACACATGAAAGCAGAAGGCTAAAATTGTAAGGCTGCACTCCATTCTTCTCAGAGTAAATCTTAATGAAGAAGGGCCTCCCTCAAACATGGTAGTGGTTAAACAATGCAATGTCTTTGTCCATTAGATATGTACAAAGTATCCCTTGTAAGAAAGGTGCTATATTGCGCTCGACCCGGCACAGACTCACACGGAGGCATGTGTAAAAACACACAAAGACTTTTATTTTCTTCACCTGTGGGGCACGTCTTCCCTGTGAACCCCACAGGCACAACATAGTCCAAAATAGCACAAGTACAAAAACACACTCCCTTCTGGCACCACCACTCCTCCCGTCTAGCTTCGTCCTCCTCCTCCCGACTCTGGCCACTGAGTGGTGGTTGCTGGCCCCTTTTATAGCCCACCTGCAAGTGCTCCAGGTGCTTGATCACATGTTTCCAGTTGCACTTCTGGGCGGGGCTGAAGACTCATCCAGTCAGGCTCAGGGACCCATGCTGCACCCCCTGGCGGCCACCCCAGAGCCCAAGAGGGCTGTGGAGAACTCCATTTCCTGTAGAGCCATGCGGGAAACTGAGGCACCACTGTCAGCCAGGGAGGCTACCACTAAGCATCCCAGGGGAGGTATTGAGCGGCCCATGGTTGCTCCCCCGGAACATACGTCGAAGAAGCGTCCCATCCAGGCATGCGACCTGATAGGCCGCTACACCCTACAGATGTTAACATTCTTTCTATATTTTCAGTGTCACTCCCTGTCTTCTCATTATAATAAGGGATATAATCTTAAAACATTTTACCAATGAGAACAGATTAATTACAGCCATTATATTAATAATGAGAGAATAATGATATTAGTAATAATAAACATATTTCAGACAAGGGGGTATCTTGACTCATTTCCCAGATCCTACTAAACAAGAGGGAAAAAAATAATCTGTGTTAGCATTCTTTTACAATGCAGTTTACAACAATCCCTAGTTAAACATTTGAAGAATATAATCTTAAAACTTTAAACAGGGGAGAATATACTTTATTCATTAAACTAATAATAATAGTGATAGAATAGTTATATTAGTAATATTGATAAACATAATTTAGACAATGAGGGATCCTGAATCATTTCCTAATTCATAATGAATAAGAAAAACAAAGATAATCTATGTTAGAATTTTCTTAAACCATGCATCTACAATAATCCATAGTTAAATATTTATAGTTAAATTCGCTACTTTGCATGACCCTTTCTTAGCTTTTCCTTCTAACATTAATAAATCATTCAGCACTTATCTGTAAATTAAACTTCAGAAATTAAAGTGGGCTTTTCGGAAGGGCTCAACTTTTCAGGTATGTAGAACAGCATTTCATCAGCAACAGTGACATTCAATCATCCTAGGTAAAAAAAGACCATATTGGATTCTTGTATTTTATATTTGCAAATTATTCCCATTGAAGCATACTCTTTTTTTTACTACAGCTTCTGCACTGTAAAAGGGAAAAGTCATCTGGTAGTCTTCATAAAGGAGTATTCATTTTTCCCAGTTCCGCTAAAGTATCTTCCTTTGATTATGGTGACACAAAAACCCCAAAGTGAATACTCTGGAAGTGCTAACTGGTTTGGCTGTTTACTGCAAGTCTGGTAATTCTTTCAAAAAGAAAAGGAATTAAAGAAACAGGAAGGTTTTCATTATTGTTTCCGAGAGCCCTGATGATTCATAGGTCATTGTTTCAGAAGGCTATAATTCTTCAGAAAACCTGTTTTATTAAACCAAGAATCAAGTAAAAGATATTAAATGTTTGAACATTTTTCAACTGTATTTGGAAGTATTGAAGTATTTAAAAGCAGGTCAATGGTGAGCAGTAACTCGTCTAAATCATTTACATCTGTGGCATACATTACTTAAAAAAAGCATTGCTTGCCACTTCCCCACTATGAATGCTTTGAGACCAATGATGTAGAGCTCTGGCATCCCTGAAGGGTGGAACATCAAGCTATTAAGATCTTTTCCTATCTCTCACATCCCACCCACCCCCTGTTTATCAACAACCAACATGTATTTCTATAGCACATTTTCATATAAAGAATGTAGCTCAAAGTGCTTTACAAGATGTCAAAGAGAAAGTTACAAGAAAAGAAAAAACACATGCAGTAAGATCAGGTAAGAATATTAATGCATAAGTAACAAAGACAAAATAAGTAAATCCATACAATCTTATAAAACATAGATATATATTTAGAAGCATAGCATTCTTATACAAAATATAATTAAAGTCTCTAAAGATGAGTCCAGTGATAAGGTCAGGAGAATAGAAGAAGAAAAAAAAACTCCAGTTAAGCTGGAGAAAAAAAAATCTGCAGGGGTTCCAAGGTTTAAAGACCACCGTGCCCCCACTGGGCATTCTACCTGTTTTTAAATCATTCCTCATTGGTTCCAGACTTCATCTGAGAGGATTCAATGCAGTAGGTCTTGTAAACAGCTGGGGCACCTGCCTTCATTTTCGCATCACAGGTGGCTGGACAGTGCCTTGGTCAGGCTGTGGTTCCTTCTGATAATCACCCATTTCATAAAAGTAGAGTATTTACCCATAAGTTGTACGAAGCAGAAAGCTGCTTTTCAAACTCACCTACAACATCTTGATAAATAAGTCCAAGTGTATTTGTTTTAAATTGGTTGTTTATGGGGGAATGACTGAGAACTATTATTCTAAGTTTGTATGTCAGGTTTGAGGTTTTTATTCATTAAATCAACTTCCATTCAACTGACATTATGGCCTCATTTACTTACTCATTTACTAATGCATCTTTTTTTTGCTTTTATTTTGATTGTTGTTTAGCTCTTTAAGTTCTGTTTTAGTAAATAATTTGGAATATTTTTAAAAGTACTCTTGTAACTTAAAAGTTGCTAGTGAAATTTCATTAAATGACCTGGATTTCAGCAGTCACATTAACAGTAAAGAAGACAATCTGCCAGATGCCCTATCTGGCCGGGGCTTCTTCTAGTTAGGCTAATTTCCAGTACTGTATCCCTTTGTTTTTACAACCTGAAACTTCTCCTATGGCATATGATAGGCACTATTAGATATGATAGGCTGGGTATAAGCTCTGGCCTAGATTTACATGCTGCTGTTCACTGAATTTCACAAGTCACAGCGTTACCCAGTGTAATGAAGTGTTAAAACCATGGCTGCTTCAAAAAAGACATCTCAGAAAATGAAATAACTTATTAAATCAATCAATAATTAGGCATCAAAAGTCTCCAAGGATGAAAACCTTCAGCTAAAACTACAATTAATCTTACAATAAAATCCAATAAATGTAGTAATTGATCGTTAATGAAGAAAGGAATACTAAGTAAAGTAAATACAGTACTAAACAGTACTGTAAAGTAAACATGAATTCTAATATTGAAGTAATAAATTAGCAAACAATTTCAATCCAAAAACTAGCCCAGATGAAATCTGAAAATCAAGGTTTGTTAGCAAAAAAGGTTTAAAAAAATGAACAACTGAGAAGCCCTCAATAACTTCCAAGCATAACAAAAAAGAGGCAGAATCCCCAAAAGATGATCTTTACTAATAATAAAAGGTACTAACCCAACTCAGAGATGAGGCCCAAAGCTAAGTGGGGAAAACGAAAGGAAAACTCACTTTGAACATCAATACCCCTGTGATCAGACAGGGTTTTACCTGAGGATTAAATATGCAGTCTTAGGCAACTGCCATGATGACAGTACACCTGCATAATCAGTACATAACATTAACTGGGGATATAAGTAAATGATGAAGCAATACAGAATAATTAACAAATTAAAAAGGAAAATAATTAAAAAATAAACACCCAAAACAACTGAGAGAAAATACATAACAAAATCAAAGACAGAAGGTAGTCCCTGGGAAAACCCTGACATGTAGGGCTTAAACATTTATGTGCACCGAATTCCTGATCATCACTGTTAAGGCTTTTTAGGGAAACAGACTTGCAAACAAAACAGTCTTATTGATGTGATGTGATATATAAAGCCATCAAAGAAGATGATCAAGCAGAACCTTCTTCTCCCAGGACACAGATTACTGCATGTGCAGTAGAGGGCTTGCTGAGTATAAAGTCTGGAGATAGTGTCTGAACAGCAACCCTGGGAAACTGATAGAGAACCCTGAATGTACCAGCCTTTGTGATTCTCAAGATTACAATAAAGATCATCCAGATGGAAAAAGAAAAAGCTAATTGTTTAGTTTAGGTGGGAGCCAACTGAAAGGGATAAGAAAGAAAGCATGTGAAAAAAAAAAACTAATATAAAGAAGGTAACACATGTGACAGAAAAAGCTCCATCTTCAAGAAAAGTAACCAACATTGTATTCTTACCAAGCACCTGCTGAGACTCTTCCCTCACCTGAGATTAAACGCTGGCCCTTACACTCTTAGCATTGTGATACAGAGTCATGTAAAAAAAAGTAACTACTACCCATTCAATGTGTATTCTCTTTTAACACATACAGTATAGACAAATCAAGATTAGGTCTTCATTATAGTACCCATAGATAAAGTTGACCAGAGAGGATACTGGAGGAACCTGTCTTATTTAAACCTTAGACATTTAGTTTGGTTTACAGTAATCCCTCCTCGATCGCGGGGGTTGCGTTCCAGACCCCCCCGCGATAGGTGAAAATCCGCAAAGTAGAAACCATATGTTTGTATGGTTATTTTTATATATTTTAAGCCCTTATAAACTCTCCTGCACTGTTTATAAATATTACCCGCAGAGTTATACAGCATAAACCCTTTGTATTCTCTTAGATATTAGGTAAGATTCATTGAAATTATGTATATAAACACACTGTTTATATACAGTAAAACCTAAATATTATTTTAAAGATATTGAGTGTCTCCAATATCACATATGTTACAGCCATTACGATAGACAGGCCACCAGCAATAAATACGTACAATGCAAGAAAAATAGTATACAGTAAATGTGTGTACAGTGACACTAAACGTACGTACATGTACTAAGCACTGTAAGAAGAAAATTAATTATGGTTACTCACCAACAATGACACGATGACTTGTCCGATAACAATGAGTTTAATTTTACTGCACAACAAAGGAGAGCGTTACAGCCCTTGTAAAGGAGCCACTTCAGGCGATTGTGTAGCACTGCCGTTGTTCTTCTTCTGGCAGTCTTCAATCCAAATCCCTAAAGCAGATTCCATCCAGACTACTGCCTTATTACATCCACTTACAACTCGTTTTGCACCCTGGTTAAAAGGACACTGTGGCTGTAGATCTTATATTCCTTTCCTACTTTTTAAATAAAAAGAATCGTAGCCTTCAACAAATCCAAAACGTTTACCTTTTCGGCAATCGTTAACATCTTCTTCTTGCGCTTGGGCACGGCCCCTGAAGCAGTAGCAGATCGTTTTGGAGCCATAATGAAGGGCTTGACTATGCACAAAGATAAACACAAAAGAGCACTACTCTTTACACAGCGAAACACGTTGATGCTGAATGAGTGAGACGAGACTTCCTGGTTAACACTGCATTCAGCGCGCAGGAACTCAACTGTGTGCTCTGATTGGTTAGCTTCTCAGTCAGGAGAACTTAACTGCGTGCTCTGATTGGTTAGCTTCTCAGCCATCCGCCAATAGCATCCCTTGTATGAAATCAACTGGGCAAACCAACTGAGGAAGCATGTACAGGAAGTAAAAAGACACATTTTCCGCAGAACCCGCGAAGCAGCGAAAAATCCGCATTATATATTTAGTTATGCTTTCATATAAAATCAGCGATAGAGTGAAGCCGCGAAAGTCGAAGCGCGATATAGCGAGGGATTACTGTACTCTTTTTTGTTGAAGTATTAGTTACAGTATGAACATGCCTAGATTGAAAGTGCTCTCTGATGCCTTCACAAAGGTTATAGATAACTATGAGTCTGGGAAGGGATTAAAAAAGAACTCCAAATACCTGGAATTTAATCATTCCACTGTCTGGAAGATCATCTGCAATTGCAGAAGATTTCAAACAAACTACCAACTTGTCCAGGCCAGACCTTCCCCTCAAGTTCAGCCCAAGAGAAAAATACAAGATGTTGAAAGGAGTCTCTAAGAACCCAAGGATTTCATCATGGAACCTACAGGTATGTCTTTACACTGTTGATGCCAGAGTGCATGAGTCTGCCATTATAAAGAGGCTGCACAAAGTAGATCTAAATGGGAGGTGTGACTGGAGGAAAAAGAATATCAGGGCAAGACTAAAACTTGCCTCTGAACACCTAGACAAAGACCAACACCATCGAAACAATGTGCTCTGGATGGATAAGGTAAAGACAGAGTTATGTGGCCATAATAGCACCAGAAGGTATGCCTGGTGAAGGACAGAATTTGATCAGAAGAACCTAATACCAACTGTCAAGCATTGTGATGGAAATGGTATGCTTTGGGGTTACTTTGCTGTATTACGGCTTTGGGAGCTCACCATCAAATAATCAACATGGAATTTTATACTTTACTAATGGGTTTTTGAGGTCAATGTGAGATCATCTGTCAGAAGACTGAAGGGCAAGTAAAACACCACATTCTGAATAAAGGAGTGGCAAAACAGTTTCTTCCAGCCAATGCATAGGAAACGTCATCTTGAGATTATTTCTGCCAGAGGATGAAATACCTGCTATTAGAGCCAAGGGTGTACTTACTTTATCAAAAGACAACAAATGGCACATCTGTTCATTTTTCATTAAATACATTATTGCAAAATAAAATTTTCATTTTTTTTTCAATTACATCACCTTTATCTAAAGATATTGTTTAAATGATGATGAAATCTTGATATGTCCACATATGTTAAAAAAAGGAAAAAGCATTTCATGGAGTTACATACTTTATCACTTGAATGTGCTATACACTCTGGAAATATAGTCAGCTGCGCTTTAGATACTGACTCAGTGACTGAGATCAAGTATAGTGATAGTAGATTTCAAAAAGCAGTCCTCTTTTTCATTTTTTCTAACTTTAACTGCCAATGGCAAGTTTGGCTTGAATGACACTCTGCTTGCTGTGTAAAGGAGACATACATGACTCATGTAAACAAAGGCTTGTCCTTAGTTATGATGTTTACCCATTTTCTGTTGTATTTAGGAACTGTACATAGTGCTTTAATGGTTATTTTTGCTTTCACGAATTTACAGTTTGGTGAGTCTGATTTGCAGCCCGGGCAATATCTGCATTCAGAGTGTGTTAGGATATAGCGGGTTGGAAAATGACTGACTGACATTTAAACCCATGGGCAGAGATTAAGCATTGGACGGGGGCCTGGCACCTCAAACGGATGCACTGGTACTAAAATCAGTCTGAAAAATAGAGGGTGTTTTTTCCTCATTTTTTAAGGCCACAGTTAATGTAAACATAGGAGTCCAGTGTCATGCACAGGATGCTCTCTGCATGGAGTTTGCTCTGACTTCCTCCTACAGTCCAAAGCCATGCAGGTTAGGTGAATTGGTGAAGCTTAATTGTCCCCTGATGTGTGTGTATGTTCACTCTGTAATGGTCTGGTATCCTGTCTAGGGGTTGTTCTTGACTATTACTTTCTGGGACTGGCTCCAGCTGCACCTTGCCCTGGATAAGCGGATTTAGAGGGTAGAAGGATGGATAAACAAATATTATAATCTGTCCTGCCCAGAGCAACTCTCTCATGCATGTCTTGCACCAATCCTTAAAACAGACAGATAAATATTCTGTACAATTTCTTAATGTTCTCAGGAGGTGTGGGACTCTGCCAGGGCTCCACTTTGTCGCCAAATCTATTCATAATTTTTTAGAAGTGGAGACAGTCAAATATCGTGACATCTGGATCACATTTCTGCTCTTTTCAGATGATTTGGTCCTGCTGACTTGTGCTATGATCTTAGACATGCACTGGGGCAGTTTTCAGCCGAGTGTGAAATGTCCAGGGTTAGGATCAACACTTTCAATTCCAAGGTCATGGTTCTCAGATGAAAAAGGGTGGAGTACCCTCTATGGGTAAAGGATACTACTTTAAGCGAAGGAGTTCAAGTATCTCAGGATCTTGTTCACAAGAGAGGGAAGAAGGAAACAGCAGATTAACAGGAGGATCAGAGCAACGCCCATAGTCACACAAATGTTATACTGGTCAGCCGTGGTGAAGGAGAAGCTAAGTCTAAAGACAAAACTCTCAATTTGTCAGTTGATCTGCATCCCTATACTTGCCTGTGGTCATGTGCTGTGAGGTAATGACCAAAAGAATGAGATCACAAGTACAAGCGACAGAAGTGAGGTTTCTGTGCAGGGAAGTGGTGCTGGTACTCCATTATAGGGTGATAAGCTCAGCAATTCAGGAGAGTTTTTGAGTAGAGTTGCTGATCCTCTGGATCGAGAGTTCCCAGTTGAGGTGATCTGGGTATGTTGTAAGGACACATCCTACTGAATAGAAACCCTAAGTATGCAAAAAGCATACTTTAGCACATTATGTCAGCTTTACAAACAATTAGTAAACTGTGTGATTTAATTGTCATGTCAATGCAATGCAAAACATTTTTACAAACACAAGGTTCCGATTTTTTTATAAAATGTATTCCCAAGAGTGTCTTAGTCAGACACTGGATATGGATAATTTCCTTTGTTTTACACAACATGAAAAAGTTGCATTTTGTTTGATTAGCTCAGAATGCCCCATTACCTTCTCAACTCACATCACATTAACCCCTGAAACATTAACATGGATTTCTACAAACTTAGCTTTCTACACGAATCAGTATATTGTGAAAAAAAATTCAACGTTAAATTTAATAATTCTAAATTCCAATTACCATGTAAGACTTTTAATAAATATCATTGGGCCATTATTACATTGCAAAAAAGCATATTTACCACGCAGTTCATTATCTCAACTGATTGGGTTTTAATTCCTGCAAGGCACGGCAATTCCTGCTTGTGCCTTTTGCAATTAAATGCAGTCATTGCATGCTGAGAATAATTAGCTTCACAAAGGCTGAACAAATGATTTCTCTGCAGAACAATAGCTTGGCTTTTACCACCGATTATGTTGCAGAATCCATAGTGAATGGTCTTTTGCAGAAAACAGAAGATGAAAGTCTGTATTATTAATTTTAATCACATTTTTTAATTGACAATTTTCCCTCTGATATAACAGCACAGCATTCATTACACAGTTGACCGATACAATGAAATACATGTATACTCTAGTGAATCCTTCAATTGTTTCTTAGTTTTGGTTTCTAAAACACTGACTGATTTGTAAACATGAAAATGATGTAATAGGATGGTGGCTTTTGCAATTAGAAGATGTACAGCTGTTTTTTGAGATATAAGGTGCATTTAATTTCACATATCTCTGCATCTCTAGTTTTAAAGCTGGGAGAATACATCAAGACTGGCTGGCACACTGAGTGGGCAGCTCCTTTTGTTTTTTAATAGAGGAGATAAAGAATGTGTTATTGTATTATTGAGAAATCACAATCCTTAAACACCATTATACAGCCTATGCTGGGAAACTGACAAAGACAGAGTGTTAAACTCCAGATTCATAAGCATCTGTAGAGCTTTTACTCTGGCTGTAGCACAGTGGGCTAACTCTTTGTCCAGTGACACTTCAGTTTATATATCTTTCATAAGCAGCTCTTATCAGTTTATAAATATTTGTTTGTTTGAGAGTTAAGAGTAATTTACTGTAAGAAATAGGCAGACTCTTGAATTATGCCATTGACATTTTGCTTGCTGTATTTCAAGACAAAAAGGCTTACAAATATGATTTATGAATGCATTTTGCCTCATTCTATTAAATATTACTTACATCTATTTATTTATAACACTTCTTAAGTAATGTGTGTAAAGTATGTAACAGAAAATATTACTTACATGGCTTATAAGCAACATCTGCTCATTTGACTTACCATTAATTTTAGAGAGTAAATTCTGTCTCATAATTAATTTCATTCAGACTCTGTTTGTGCTATGACCATGTTCTGAAACAGTTTATATTCCAAAGTAGTTTGTGTCTTAAATAGTTAAATGTGCCCTATTTGCTTGAAAGCTGTAGAAGCTGGTAAATTGTAACAACTTAATGGTAAAGCATGGCTTGTAAATTTTAAGAAGAAGCAGGTTATAGTGTGTCCATAAAAATTCAATTATAACATCTCTAACATTGAAACTGCAATAAAGGTCCAATCACTTTTGTGTAAGGAGCTACAAGAGTCTTTGTGATCTAGGGCCATTAATCCATGCCATTCGTGTTGCTATATAAGCAGTGACATGAAGTGTTATGTTTATAGAGAGGTGAATGTGAGGCTTCTGCCCAAGATACATTTTCTTTCCACTAATAGCTAAAAAGTAAATTTCACAGTCTAATTACATATTCTGACACTACTTGTATATACTTTTCATACTGAAAAATATTTTCCACAAGTAATTCATAATAATTCATTTTATACATATTAGTGAAAATGCTTAAAACACTGCTATTCAAATGAATTCCAGAGCAGGTATTCACCTGTCTTGAACTGACAGAAGTACTGATAAAAGTTTTTTCCTCACTCCCTAACCCACTCTCTTTAAGGGTGGTCACTATTGACATAGTTTACCCAAAAGGGCACGGCTTTTTCTTGCAGTCTCTTCCTGTTTGCATCATCTCACAAATTAGGTTGAATTGCACATCACTCTAGGTAAAATTCTTAGATGAGAAGGCTCATTTATTATACATAGATTGCATATAAATCCATACATCAAGATATTACCCTCAAATAAATATTACACCAGCATAAGAATCACATTTATCTGTTTCCTTTTGCATACATAGATACGCACACAATGTGTAAGAAAACATGTTTTATGTTCAAATGTGTTTGCAACTTTTCTACTACTTCTTACTGGTAAAACATTTTTGCTTTGTGCCTTCCCCCACCATACCCTATAATCTATGGGAAAGGAGCGAAAGCTTTAGATTCATGAAAAATGTTGATCTCCGGTTTTTGACGGATCTCAACGTTTTGGTCCCCTGATACTGAAAACATCGATATCCTGATGATGGGTGTGTGTCTATCTGTGTGTGCATGTCTGTGCGTCACAGTTTCTTGAGGATGGTCTAGAGCTAAAATGGCTGGATGGAAAAATACAAAACTTGAAATATAAGCCTGTTATGAGATGACAATGGGCTGATTAGTTTTTGAGCCAAATTGTGCAAGAGAAAGAGGCACTCTAGAGAAACCCTCAAATACCGTAATTCTGCAATTAATTTTGAATTCTTCTCATCAATTCCTATCGTAATGACCTATTTTATAATCAGAAAGATCAGCATCACAGCAATAAATAATTACTGAAATTTTATAGAATAGTTCGAGTAACTTGTTTCCTAGGGTGCAAAGCCTTCTGATGCTCACATCCGAATTTTTAATATCCATATTGCAAGAAGAATTTCTTTTCAGCATACTGAATCAACCGGTTTATCAGCAACTCTCAATGGAAATCTGTTTATAGCTTTGTATGGTTTAACAACTTGGCACCACAATATCTGGATCTTTATTCTTATCATTAGTAGCACCTATCTTGTTTGGAGATTTAATATGTTCTTATTAAAATGCATAAAGATGTTTTACACAATACTGTTTTGGCTATCACTGAATATTTTGTGAATATATCTTCATAATACAGTAATCTCTCGCTATATCGCGCTTCGACTTTCGCGGCTTCACTCTATCGCGGATTTTAAATGTAAGCATGTCTAAATATATATCATGGATTTTTCGCTGGTTCGCGGATTTCTGCGGACAATGGGTCTATTAATTTATGGTACATGCTTCCTCAGTTTGTTTGCCCAGTTGATTTCATACAAGGGACGCTATTGGCAGATGGCTTAGAAGCTACCCAATCAGAGCATGTATTACATATTAACTAAAACTCCTCAATGCTATAAGATATGCTTCCCGCGCGGTGCTTGATTGTTTGCTTGTCTCTGCCTCTCTCACCCTCTCTGACATTCGCTGAGCCTGACGGAGGGAGTGTGAGCAGAGGTGCTGTTTGCACAGAAGCTGTTTGCTTAAAAGATACTGACGCTCCTCTAAAAAATACCGCTTTATTGCGGTGCTCGGCATATTTAAAAGCACAAAAGCACACGTATTGATTTTTTGATTGTTTGCTTTAATCTCGCGCTCTCTCTCTGACGTTCTCTGCGCCTGACGGAGGAGATTTGAGCAGAGGGGCTGTTTCAACAGAGGCTGTTTGCTTAGAAGATACTGACGCTCCTCTGAAAAATGCTGCTTTACTTAAAAGCACACGTATTGATTTTTTGATTGTTTGCTTTTCTTTGCGAGCGCTCTCTCTCTCTCTTAAATTCTCTGCTCCTGATGCAGAGACTCATTTGAAGAAAAGATATATTTGCATTCTTTTAATTGTGAGAAAGAACTGTCATCTCTGTCTTGTCATGGAGCACAGTTTAAACTTTTGACTAAAGGGTGTTATTTCATGTCTAGAGGGCTCTAATAATGTTAACAGTGTGGGAGAGTTTATAAGGGCTTAAAATATATAAAAATAACCATACAAACATATGGTTTCTACTTCGCAGATTTTCATCTATCGCGGGGGGTTCTGGAATGCAACCCCCGCGATCGAGGAGGGATTACTGTACATATAAAGAAATAAACACAACCTCTATAGGGCCAAGCTATCTAAAATATTTAATTGTAGAGACTCTCATTTTCTTATATGTCATCACAGACCAGATACTTCTCCAAATGTTCTGGTTATTCTGCTGTCTGGGGGACTTTGAATAAATCATCTTTGAAGCATTTTAACAAATATGCTGTAATCCTAATCCATCTCATTTTATCTTTTCAACCAATTTTCCTGTTGAGGGTTATGGCAGCAACAGACCAAACAGGTCAGCCAAGACTTCCCTGTCATTAGCTACAGATTCCAGATCTTCCAGGAGAATTCACAGGTGTTCCCAATCCAGCCGAGACATAATCTTTCCAGTGTGTCCTTACAACATGCATAAACCACATCAACTGGCTCCTCTTGATCTGGAGGGGCAGTGACTCTACTCTGAGGCTCTTCCAAGTTGCTGAGCTTCTCACCCTATCACAAAGTATCAGCCCAGTTACCCTATTGTGAGACAGAACCATAACCGTACACTTGGAGGTGCTGATCCTCATCCCAGTCTCTTCACAGCGAATCACCTGCTATGTGTGTCAAAGGTCATAGTGAGATAAGGCAAAGAATAGAACATCATCTGCATAAAACAACCATGACACCCCTTAGCCTCCTCAACTGGACACCCTCACATTCTCAGCACCACCTTCACATCCTGTACATGAAAACCAAAAACAGGAGTGGCGACAAGACATAACCTTGATAGAATCCAACACCCAGAGTGACCAAGTTTGAATTAACGACAAGTATTTAGACACTGCTATTACTTCATTTATAGAGGGGCCAAATAGCAAGCAAGAATGACCCTGTTACCCCATTTTCCTGAAGCATCTCCTTAAAAATATACTAAGGGACACTGTTATAAGCTTTTCCCATATCTACAAAACATACGTAAACTGGGTTATCATACTCCTATGCAATTTTTAGCAACCACACCAGGAAGGGAGAAGAACTGGTCTACTGTTTCACGGCATAGACATAATCCACATTGTTCTTCCTATATCCTATTCTCAACCATCAGATGGATTTTTCCTTCCAGCAACCCTGCATATGCCTTACCTGGGTGGCTGAGGAGTATGATAACTCTAAAATTTGAACACACCATCTGCTCACCTTTCTTTCTTTTAATCCTTTTTCAGTTGCTGGTACTTTTCATGTATTAAATGAACAAGCAACAGGCTACCAACCTAATATACTTGCTTTTGTATTCTATTTTCAAATGGATGGCATTAAGTTTTGATAAGGTTTAAAAAGGTACTGTTACTATTAATACTCACAATGCTTAAGTTCAGAATGAAGGTGCTCAGAAAGTATTTTGATACATCCTAATCATTACTCACAAATGGATATTGGATCAAATAATTTTCCACAATGAGTTCTAGATCATTAATTAGTTATTAAGGGGATCCTGCCCAGCCGGGATGCCTGGAAGGATCGGGACAGGGACAATGCCTTCCCTGGGCCACGAGAGGGCAGCCGCCCTGGTCTGCATGGGGGCCACGGGATCAGAGCTTAGAAGCTCATCCCTGTTGGGACCCGTGGCCATTGCCAGGGGCACCCGGAGAATCATGGAATTCAGCACTTCCGCCACAACTGGAAGTGCTGCCAGAAGAGATTCCAGGCACACGCGGAGTGATTCCAGGTGCTCATGCTGCACTTCTCTCACACCAGGAACTGCCATTAGAAGATCATCAGGAAGCACCTGGAGCACATCCGGGTGAAGTATAAAAGAGGCCACCTCACTCCATTCGAGGAGCCGGAGTCAAGAGGCAGAGGACAGAGGTTGCAACACGATGAGTGGAGGAAGCAGAAGAGAAGGAAAAGAAAAAGGAGTGGAAAAGGACTGTGATTCTTTGGGCACCATGTTTGTGCTTTAACTGCGCAAAGAAGAATAAAAGCTTCTCTCTGTGGCCATCTGGTGCCATGTCTGTCTGTTTCCGGGGTTCAAGTTCCACAGTATGAATACTTAAAATAAAGCATTTTTTCTTGCTGAGCACCAAGGTGCTCCAAAATTTGACCATCCACTGTTTCCTTAGCCAGTTTGATTGCAAAATGGCCCTGAGACATGTATGTTAGACACCTTCAACATAGCACTTTACTGCCCAACCCTTTTCTGGTGGCATGAACAGAATGCAAAGCCAAAGGCTTGGGCAATGGACAAAAGTTCATCAAAACATAGTCCTCCAAAAAAAAAAAAAGAAAAAAACATTTCCCTCAGATTCCTAAATACAACACTACATGCATCAATATGGGAGAAAAAAACACCTGATAAAAAATTCAATTCCTCAGTCCTTATAGTGTAAGTTTAAAGGATTACTAAATAGTTGTTGAGACATAAATTATCAGACTTTTTGATTGACTAGATAAAATGCTTTACAAAAGAAAGTACTGAATGGTTTTCTTAGGAGTAACCAATCATGTTTTCCAAGTGTTAACTAAAAGAGGGTACCTGGGTGAATGAGACCTATCATTAATCTGACCTTGTTTGTTAAACCCAAGATGGGTACAGAACATGTACAGTATGAAGAGCAGTTTAACAATAATAATTGCTTTCTGATGTCTGAAAGTTTATTGCAATCTGTGCTTTAATGCGACAGATGAATTATCACAATGGACAAATGAACTGTATTGTTGCAAATACTGCCAAACAATATTAGAGAATATAAAGGTACAGTGGAACCTCGATTCACGAATGTCTCGGTACACGTACAACTCGGTTTACGACCAAAAAGTTCGCCAAACTTTTGCCTCGTTTCACGACCACACACTCGGTATACGAACAAGCCAGTTTCCATTTCAGTTTGTGTGCATTGATGATTTCCGCACGTTGCATTGTTCTCGATCAGACGTTCGTGCTTACACGTGCGTGCATGCTTTCGCTGTGAACTCTTTGTGCTCTATTTCATTTCCCTTCCTGTTCGTCCGAGCTGATTACTGTATTTAAGCACGTGTTGAGCCGCTCCCTGTTCATTGTTCTCAGTCAGACGTGTGTGCTTTACAAGAAAGAGAAGAAAGTTTTGCAGAAAATTGAAATCGAAGTAAAGAAAGAAATTATTGAAAAGTATGAGCATGGCGTTCCTGTTACTGATCTTGCCGCCGAGTACAAGAAGTCAAAACCTACAATTTCGATTATTCTAAAGCAGAAAGAATCTATTAAAGCAGCTGATGTTGCAAAAGGAGTTACAGCGTTAACCAGGCAGAGGCTTCAAGTGCTGGAAGAGGTGGAAAAACTGTTTACCAGTTTACTCATTTACCAATTTGAGAACCCTCGTGCTTTCAAGCAGCACAATGTAAACAAAGCCAGACTGTCAGTAATGTGGAGGGCAAACATGAAGGGTTGGGTCACAAGGACTTTGTTTTTGGAATGGCTGCATGAGGCTTTCGCTCCCACCAGCTAAACAGCTAAAAACACCAGAAACCCAAGAAATCACAAGAGAGAAAACACCTGAAGGAAAACATCCCTACATCGCGGAGCCAGACTCTCCCTCAAAACTGTAACCTCCTCTCCACCCTGTTCCTCCTCACTTCATGCCAGAACTCGACTCATGCAAGGTTAGTTTTCTTGGTGGTTTATGGTTTTTGTATTACGGATTTTTCAAATGTTAATTTTTCGTTTCGTAACGTGAATTGTTGCAGTGTTACTTTTTACTTTTTTCAAATATTCATTTTTTTCTTCCCCCTGTGCTTAAAGCTCATTAAAAAAAGTGTTTACAGCAAGTGGTTAGTAGCGTGATTTGTTGCAATGTTACTTTTCTTAGTGGTTTATTAAATTACAGATTTTTCAGATGTTCCTTTTTTCCCCTGTGCTTAAAACTCATTAAAAAAAAGTGTGTATACAGCGATCGGTTGCAAGGCTATAGTGCGTACTCCTGTAATGTTACTTTCTTGGTTGCTTGTGGTTGGTTTTTAAATAAAGTTCAGATTTGTTCAAAGTTTCCCTTTTTTCCCCCTGTGCTTAAAACTCATTAAAAAAAGTGTTTATACAGCGATCGGCTTGCAAGGCTATAGTGCAAACTGCTGCAATGTTAGAGAGAGAGAGAGAGAGAAGGCGAGTGAGCCTGCGCGTGCAGCAGAGCAGGGAGTCTGGGTGTTTGTGTCAGTGTTATTCAATGTTTTTACATTAGTTTACTATTACACTGTGCATTCTATGGTGTAATTAACTATATTTGTGCTTAAAAATCTTTAAAAAAATACATTTACATACAGTTCGTACGGCCTGGAACGGATTAATTGTATTTACATACAATCCTATGGGCGAAATTGCTTTGGTTCACGACCAAATCGGTTTACGACCAGAGGTTTGTAACGAATTATGGTTGTGAACCGAGGTTCCACTGTACTTTCAATCACTGAAACAGATTACATGTTTCATGTTAACAAAAGGAAACCATTAGTTGTTGAGCTTTTTTGATAAGTGGAGTGATACTTTTGACCAAATAAAGTGTGTGTGAAGTGATTCTGCCTAGTAATTGAAACTATTTTAATTTTCAGATAGCGTCACCATTTAATACCTTGGCTTTGGAGAATTTTTTTTCCATTAAATTTCATGGCCATTTTCACCATTTAAGTACAATTAGGTTCCAAATTGTTGTAGGCATACTATGTTGCCACAATGTCTGTTTCCCTACAGTACAACAACTTGTACCCTTCTGAAATCAGCCCACTTTACTGATGGAAGAATAAAACAAAGTGTGTGTTATTAATTGCAATAGTATAAAAAAGGGCATTGCAACTATAAACAATAGGGCTGCATCCCTGAAAAGACTGTAAGAAAAGGGTGGCAACTAACCAAAAAACAGAACACAAAATGGAGTCACCAGAATAATGGTTAAAAATACAGGCAATCACAAAAACAAATGTAAATAGTGTGCTACTATTGAGAATTTCGATTACTGATCAATGTACCTTATAATTAGTCTTAGAGCTATTTGCTATTAAAAGTTTATACATGAAACACCTTAAAAGGTCAGCATTTATTTTATTTTATTGTTTTTATTTATTTATTTTGGGAACATGGCTGCTGAAGCTTCTGACTGAAAGACAACTAAGTAGAAGATTAAGCTAGCTTCCACAAGTGTTTTCCTGCCTTTAGTTTTTAAAAAAACTAAGCAAACTCTGATGTTAGCGAATAAACATGTAAACATTTTAGATGGTATTTAAATTTATATATGAAGTCTTATCGAAACTTTAGACAATCAAGTTAAAGCAAAATGCATTGTGTTAGCTAGACTGAGCTATTTAAGAGTTTAAGAATTGATTGTTTAAAAGCTAGGCTGCCTGCTTCTACTCTCAGTAGCTCTGTCCCTGTGCAGGCAAGTCAGAGACAGTGTGCATCTGAGTGCCACTGCTTAACAGCATAGCTGCCTGTGTTTGGAGGTTTTCACATCAGCATGCATAGATATTTTACAGAGCATTTAATCTTATACAAGGTATGTCAATGCTTCTTTTTGAATCATTATAATAATAAATCAAGTTACACCAAAAATGTATTAAACTATACCTGGCTTTAAGCTTTATTAGAGCAACTGTCAAAAGCTTGTATTTTTCCATTCGTGCAAGCAGTCAGGAAGCACCATACTTATCTGCTCAAGGCTTTCCACAGCTTAGCCCTTCTCAGTGATGCTGCACGTTGGGATGTTAGCACAACAAATAATTATTAAATGGTTTTCACATGTGGGATTCCGGTGATTCCAACTTAATGATAAAAACTGATTGACCAAAAGGCCATCAATCTTTAACAGCCTAGGGTTAGGAACGTGAGAATGAAGGGAGGGATAACTGGGTGATGCCCACCTCCAGGTAGCAAATATGTCCTTCGAGCCAAAGTGGTTGTTATGAGAAAGTGTAGATTAGGAAGGAAATTGTTATGAAAAGGTCTACTGGGATGGAGATTGTTATGGGGAAGTCTATGAGGCAATATAATATAATATAATATAATATAATATAATATAATATAATATAA
>JANRMT010062842.1:3013922-3029670 GCA_026402145.1 Polypterus bichir lapradei | reverse complement strand
GTTTCATTTATGTTAGGTAGAATGCCCAGAGGGGACTGGGTGGTCTCATGGTCTGGAATCCCTACAGATTTTTTTTTTTTTTCTCTCCAGCCGTCTGGAGTTTTTTTTTTGTTTTGTTTTTTCTGTCCCCCCTGGCCATTGGACCTTACTCTTATTCGATGTTACTTAATGTTGATTTATTTTGTTTTCTTATTGTGTTTTTTATTTTTCTATTCTTTATTATGTAAAGCACTTTGAGCTACTGTTTGTATGAAAATGTGCTATATAAATAAATGTTGTTGTTGTTGTTGACCTCAAGGAGAAAACTTTCCTCTATTTTCAAGGAAGTCATTCTCAGAGGCCAGATGAAAATATAGAATAATTCTTTATTTGTACACAGGTATACACAAATGTCTTAGTCTGTGGAGTGAGTGATCAATAAAACAATTCATCTGCTTTTATGCTTTTCTATAAAATTACCTCATCTAATATGTTGATCACCTGACTCTTAATATGCATAATATGCAGAGCTTTGTCCAATCAATGAGTGCTACTCCTTTTTACTCTCCCATTAATCTGAATATTGCCTTGTAAATAGGGATGTGATCTGCATACACTTCTACTGATATTAGCACCACTTCATAGGAGGGGTGTTTGGGCTTTCCCAAAAGTTTATTCCTGCTTTCTAGAGGGGTATTTCTTACTCATCTACTTCATTTTAACCTTAGCAACTATTTTGGTGGCTCCTCTAAGATGAGGCAAAGCCCTAGGCTTAAAGCAACATTTAGTTAACCCTTTAGTTACATTCAACTTTTATTTATTTCATTGATTAAAAATGTTGATTAAAATTCTGTATATTTCTCTTAATTAAAAGAAAGAAACTTGTGTTCAAACAGGACAAATTGAGTCAGTAATCAGGCAGGAGAAAAGGTCGTTCATCTGTGTCATTTATTTTCATCTGCAGCGCCAAGTTGAGGAGGGAGTATCTCTCACAGCAGTCTTATATTTACAGTTATGCAAACGCAAATATTTGCAGAGATTCTTTGCAGCCTTTCTCGATTTTCACAAAGCATTTGGCTCAGTTGATTGCGCTGCCCTGTGGGACATCCTGAGCATTCGTGGGATCCCCCCGAGGTTGAGGGATATCATGGTCGGCCTGTACACTGGTACTGTAAGTGCTGTGCAGAGTGGAGGCAGGACCCCTGCGTTTTTCCCAGTGGATTCTGGGGTTCATCAGGAGTCTGTTTTTGCTCCTACTCTGTTCAATGCTTGTATGGACTGGGTTTTAGGCAAGGTCGTGGGGATCAGCGGCTGTGGGGCATCTGTTAGTGAAGAAAGAGTCACGGATCTTGACTTTGCTGACGATGCTGTGATCTTCACGGAGTCAATGGAGGCTCTGATCGGGGAGCTCGAGAGACTGAGTGAGGAGTCTGAGTGTCTGGGCTTGCGAGTGTCCTGGATAAAAACCAAGATCCAAGCCTTTAATGACCTCTTGTGTCTGTCTGCAGAGAGAGTGTCGACCTTGTCAAAAGGTTTACTTACCTTGGCAGTGACATTCATGTCTCTGGTTACTCTTCCTATGAAGTCAGTAGACGGATTGGGAGAGCATAGGGGGTCATGAGGTCGCTGGAAAGGGGTGTGTGGTGCTCCCGATATCTATGCAAAAGGACCAAGGTCCAAGTCTTTAGAGTCCTGTTGCTTCCTGTCTTGCTATATGGTTGTGAGACATGGACGCTATCCAGTGACCTGAGACGAAGACTGGACTCCTTTGGTACTGTGTCTCTCCCGAAAATCCTTTGGTACCGTTGGTTTGACTTTGTGTCGAATGAGCGGTTGCTCATGGAGTCCCAAATGAAGCACATTATCTGCATTGTGAGGGAGCGTCAGTTATGGCACGACGGCCATGTGGCACGTTTCTGGCTCGTAAGATCCTCATTGTTGGGGACCCGAGTGGCTGGACCAGGCCAAGGGGTGGCCCACGTAACACCTGGCTGCGACAGATAAAGGGTCATTTCCGGAGGGTAAGATTGGAATGCGTGTCTGCCTGGGGGGTTGCAAACCGGGAACCCAAGTTGTTTCATAATGTAGTGGGTGCGGCAACACACTGTACCAATGCATGCTCCCCAACTTGACTTGACTTGACTTTGTTATACTCCTGTTCTTCCTATATTGTTATGTTTAGCCATTACCCTTGAAATTTCTGTGTATGTGACAACTACTCAATTTCGTTGCTATAGGACATCTGCTGACTTCTTAGTCATCTCTTAGTGATCTTTCAGTACATTTTTTGTTCACTTCACATTTATCTGTTTTTTTTTAATATGCCTCAACAGGTTTCCAACATTTATTATCCTTTTATGCTATTTCTTTAAGTTACATGCTATATTTTAATATGGAAAGCATATCAAAACACCTCATCTTAACTGATTATGTGACCCCTAAGTCTAATATTTCTTCCACACATCCTGGATTAGCTCCCTTCATTAAAAAGACAGAGAGCCTTCCTCGGAGAAAAGACAGAAAGTGAGCACAAGGCCAGGTCACCTGCTGGTTTTAAATGTTCCCCACATCAACCATCAGGCGACAGACACTTTTCACAATGAGCCTGTGAACTTGTAGTTGACCTGGCAGGAGACAACTAACTCCTGCCTGTTTTAAAAGAGTTTTTAGCACAAAGTACAGTTAGGTGGTTCTGGGGTCTGACAATATTGTCTCAACAACAATCCAGTAGCAACCAACAAAATCAGAGATCACTTCAAAAGCATTAAAGGGAAAGTGTATCAAAAGTTTTCCAATATATTGTAAAAGACTGGTAAACTTCTATAAAAAATACTACAAGTGTTATTACTTTTTCACATTGCTCTAGATCAAAATACGAATAACTCTTGTGGAGCCGACCCGGACACAGACAGGAAGACATGTTGTTCTTCAACCACCACACGTTTTATTTACAATATTTACACAAATAATGGTCACTCAGACCCAGTCCAATGTGCACAAACCCCAACACACAGTCCTGGCCACTCTAATGCCTTTCTTCGGGCCGCTTCCACTCTCCTCTCTTGCCTTGTCCTCTTCCACCCGACTCTAGCCCTGAATGAAGGGAGACGGCCCCTTTTATTCTCTCCCGGATGAGCTCCAGGTGGCTCCCAGCATTCCCTTGTTGGCCACGCCCCAGCGTGGCGGAAGTGCCGGCTGTTCTCCTGGCAGCTCTCCGGGTGTCCTTCCTAATCTTCCCCCCAGCACTTCCTGGTGTGGCGGAAGTGGTGAGGGAACAGGTCCCCAAGGCATTGGGGCGCCTCCTGGTGGTGACCACGGGCCCCTACAGGGTGGGGCTTCCATGCCCTTAACCCGTGGCCCCCAAAGCAACCCGGAAGGCGGCCCCCACGTGATCCAGGGTGGGCGCAGTCCCACATCCGGTCCCTCACGGCGTCCCGGCCGGGTCGTTGCCCCTGGCATCCCTGACACTCTAAATACATTCAAAAAGAAATATGCTTCCCAAAACCTTTAATTAACAGAGGTCCATATTCACCTAGAATCAGGATAACTAAATCTGAAATTTTTAAGCAAGTAAATAAGCACGTACAATGTTTAAAGAGCAGGAAAATTTTCTAAAGCCAACCAAGCTTATTATGCATGTAATACTGCCTATTTTATATGTATACTATCTCTCTATTAAATTGGTACAGGAAAAGAGATGACCTCATTTCCTCGAAAGATCTTAGTGCTGGCTGTTCAATTTCCTTAACGTTTCAACAGTTCATAATAAGATATACTTAAGTCAATATTGTGTTCATTATAACATATTACATTGTCCTTACATCATTGTAAGTTATATATATATAAAATTCTTTAATTTCAGCAGTTTTTATGATAGAATGTAATATTTTATGTACCTTTTTAATGGCTTCTGCACATTGCTTAGATGATGTGTCATTTTCTTATTTTGGATTTGATACATTGTGAAACTGGTGTTGGACTCTGAAGAGATTCCCTAAAACTGGCAAAATGTTTTGTGTAAAAAAATAACAATAAGCTAACCCATTAAAGGGCCTTTCCTGGGATTTTCTAACTGACTTTATTCACACATATCAGTAATACATTCCTGTGATATTATGGCCATGTGAAAGATGTTCTGTTTCTCCGGTTATCATCTAAATCAGTGTTTTTCAGCTGTGGGCCTCAGCAGTACCACAGGGGTGTTGAGAAGTGACTTGTAATTGTTAAAGGGTTATGACGGATTAAAAAAATATTTTTGTTAAAATTTAAGGTTGTTTAGCTCTATTTGCCTGATGTACAGTAGTATAACCTGTCGAATTGCTCACAAATCATGGATAAGTATTGAGCTTCTGGTTCTCTTACAAGAAAGAACACAGAACATGGTTGGGTCTCATATTAATAACACAAACCAAAAAGGAGGATTAAGAGCAGTGAGTGTCTGGTTCTGGGCTTTGCATGCATCAGAACTGAGAATAAACTTTTGGGGTCATGTGTTGTGTGTTCCAAAGTGCAATCAAATGAGTCTTAAAGGTAAACAAACCGTGTTTACCCCAAGAGACAAAATCTAATAAGTATGGCTCCAGACTAACTGAACTTTTCTAAAACAAACTTAAAGAATTCCATATCAAGAGAAGAATTTTTGAAATAGCTTGTGTGAAATGTGAAAATACTATGGCAGGAAGACTGGAAAACATTGTTCAGTTAGGTAGAATTTGATTTTGAGTTTTCTTTCTGCAAAAGAAATGTTTTTTGTAATGCTAGGAGAGAAGGTACACAGTTAAATCTAAGTTAAGTTAAATCTCTTATCACTACTAGACAACACTGTTCAGCAAAGGAATAATGAAATGGCACATAACATAACTCAGCAGCTGTTGCAAAGCATGTAAAAGAGTTGTTTTTTTGTGTTTCAACTGAATTTTGCAAAACTTTCATCTTCTTTCATATGTTAGATACTACCATAATGGGGAAGTGCATGAAGACATTCTTTTCTTGTAAGCCTTTACCAACATATTCAACTTTAAAAAAATATTTTGAAAGCATTTATTGTATCAAATGAGGTACATTTATCAAAATGTCTGGGTGTGAGCACCAATGGGGCATGAGCAATGGTGGGATTAGCCATGTTGATTACTACTGAGGTAAATCATTAGGTTATTTCAGAACAGTCAGAATGTTCTGGTCCTGGCATGGGCCACAGAAGTTTTTATGTTCAATCATGGTACAAAAAAAAAAAACCCAGTAAAGTCTTTGGGCTGTTTTTCTTCCAGACCTAGCAAAATTGCAGTTTGTGGGTGTAACAGCAAGATGCAGAGGACAGGAGGATATGGAAAAAGATGATCCGCTGTGGCGACCCCCTAACTGAAGCAGCCAAACGAGGAAGAAGTTAATACATTACTTTCCTGTCTCATTAACATTGCTCTCTTCATTTATGATTTTGTACACTAGTATACATACTGTATATTATAAATCATGATATTTATTTTGCATAACAATCCTAATCCTGTATTAGAGTCATTTCACTCTATGCCTGTGTCAGTGTAGTACTTCACTGGCATATATGCTAACTTTTTAAAAATTAAACCTTGAGGTAAAAGATAAGGATCCAAATAGATGACACAACGAATATAAATATTTTCTAACGGAGAATTTAAAAAAAGACAGCAAATAAAAAAAAAAATGTTGCAGTAAAATACCATCAATTCATTTTGAAACCTACTTCACCCAGTTGAGGCAATAGTTGTCCTGATGGCATGGTGCTAGGCAGAATCAACTTTGAATGGGGTACCAGCTAGTGAGCAAACAGTGTTCACTTTGCCATGAGTTCCTCGAAATCACAGAAATGTTTGCAATTTTCGCCAAACTTGTCAAAATGCATTAAAGTCAATGGGAAACAACAAAAAGAACTAGATTTGACTGGATTAAAGTGGAGCAATCATCTTTAACGTGTTCCTGAGAGCTAGGGAAATGTCTGCCAACTATACTGAACCAATTATTGTGGCCAAAAAGATGACCTAAGCTGTGTGGCAGCAGTGCCAACCAATGCACCACTGTGATTCCTTGAGACCAAAGAAGAAAGAACGCAATCAGGGACATGCAATCATATATATTTGTCAAAACAAAGTGGAAATGCTGAAATCGTAGTCAAAAGTCATCAAAAATATGTAGGTCTTTTAAAAGGCAGAAAATTCAAAGTGGCATGTCATGATTGAAGCTGCTTTCTATTTTTTGAAGTTGCACTGAAGGCTCTCCAAACTGTCTGTGGTGATTTTTTGCACTTTTTTTTCTATTAAAAAGATAGAAATGACTTGTAAATTGTAATAAACCTTTCATTATTATTATTATTATTATTATTATTATTATTATTTCATAGAGTCTCCTGTGTTTGAGGGGGAGCATCAGGCTTCTATGAAGTATGTTTTTTATCTGCACGTGGCTAATTATGAATGCATAGGGCATGTGCCTCCTTTTATACTAACATGGCACTTGAAGATTGACCTGCACATTGGTGAAAAACCTTGAACAAACTTATTGGTTAATGACTCAATAACTTGTCCCACAGAGTCTGTAAAGCAAATGATCAGTATTATATACCCAGGGGGAGGTCCCATCAGTCTTGGTTGTTACAGCTGCAGAGGATGTTGCACTGGCCTTGCAAAGCATTATGGGTTGTATAAAAAAAATAAAAACTCTCCTAAACCAGCTGAATTATCAGTAATAACATGAGGAACAAGAGTGAACATGAACATAGAAATTTCGGTGCGACTTTGGCGAAATTCGCTGATCAACACTAGTAACAGCCCATCATAAGACCTCGTCAGGTAAACATCTACATTAACTTACATTGAGCCAAATTGGAGTTGCCAATTAACTTAACATACATATCTATGTAACATTGGAGGATACACAGACACAAAGAAAACACATACTCCCCCATACACTGTTAATAAAGTCTATAATTCATTTGAAGGTCATAGTGTTCAAGGGCTGCCTGGTAGGTTCTGCCAATTATTTTTATTGCTAAAAATATATTCTAGAGAATTGTTTAAACATACTCATAAGAAACCTAGATATATTTTACAACATTACAACAGTTGTGACAATAACAGGTCATTCAGCCCACCAGACTCACTCATCCTATTCACTATTGTCCTGAATAACATCAACTCAAGATCTGAAGCTTCCTAAAGTCCTACTCTCCACAACACTAAATTATTCCATGTGTCTGTGGCTCTTTGTACAACTAAACACTTTTCAACATCTGTGCAAAAATATTGCCCTTAACAAGTTTCCAACTGTGTCCCTGTGTTTATGTTGCAAAAGGTATTTTAAAGTAACAACTGGGATTCACTATACAAATTTCTTTCATAATTTAAACCACTTAGATCATGTAATCTCTTAATCTCCTATTTATTTAAAATGAAAAGTTTCAACTTCTTTACTCTACTCTCATCGGTCATACTTCTTACTCCAGGAATCAGCCTAGATGCTCTTCTCTGGCCTTTTCTATAATTTAATCTTCATTGTAATGTAAGAAAAGCAAGTACTGTCCACCGCACACTAAATATATATGCATTTATACATTATTGTAGAAGCAATTTTTTAATCATTCTCAATAATATAATCTTTATATATAATACACTACCCTGGCTGTTCGTTTGTCTATCCAGGATTTTAAATCACCTGTAGCTCACAAACCGTTTGACCTACTGACCTGAAATTTGGTACACATATACTACCTGATGTCTACTATCCACTTTCAGGGTGATGATTGACTTCCAAGGTTATTCCTCTTTTTATTTTATTTTATTGTAGTATCAACTCTCTGCAGCAGCCAGCAGGGCGGCCAATGCGGCGCATGAGTACAGGCGCCATTCTCATCCCTACCACCTTCGCCGTCACTTCCCCTACCTCTTCATATCTTAAATCATTCTTGAGGTAGATTGAAAACTTAAGTGCCAGCTTAAGTGAAAAATTAAGGAGAACGTACTAAGTAATTGCAACACAAACACTGACTTAATCAGTTTTAATGCGAAAAGATGCCGACAAAAGAAGAGAAGAAGCAAGCCGTTAGGGTGGAGAAAAGAAGAGCTGTTCAGGAAGCAGCAAGCGCATCAACCTCTGAGCAAACAAATGCTAAACGTACAGAGAAAGAGTATGAAAACTATGAATGCTCAAGCCAAGTGCATTCACTGCACATTATCGTGCAGTGCATTGTTACTGGAACATTAATATTATTCTAGCACAAAAACACTTTCATATAACTAAAACATTTTTCACCAAAAAGTTTCAGTCTCAATCGAATAACTCCTGTTATCTATTCAACCACACTGGATGCAAGGCATAACCCAAATTTGAATTAAATCCTAGCCTATCACACTCATAACAGGCAAATTCATAAATAAACTTTACCTAAATATCTTTAGACTGTGAGAGTAAAATAGAGTCAAAAGGGTGTTGTAAGGCAGCAGCACTGATTGCTTTGTCGCCATGCTGCCCTTGGACTTCATTTATTCATCAGGATGCATAGCCTGAAATCAGGACTGTCTTTGTCACCTGAACATTTTGCCATGCTAGTAAATTATACTAATAGTGAAATAGTAAATAATTATAACCTGAAAATTATGGCGCTGTAAGCTTGGTTTTGTGTATGGTAAATCATACTAACTAAATGTTTATTTGCTCTGTGCACAATGGCTTACAGGGTATTAAATTCATATATAGATAACTTTTTATACTCCTCGCTTTTATTTTATAGTTCTTGTCAGTAAGATCATTTAAATTACTTGTTACTTCTTAAAGCAACTAGGAGAAGAAGATGCATTCAAAAGCTTTTGTACCTGCCAAGCTAGACTTGCTGATAGAGGATTGCCATACCATGTGAATGCAATCAGCCAGTGACAGTGATTTCCATGCATGCAGTCTAGTGGTCTTTCATTAACTTGTAATGGGGATCTGTTTGCTTCCAGTAGTGTCTATCAGAGGTGAAAAAAGGGAAATATACAAAATATAAAACTGCTGTCAAAGTAAAACTAAAACAATAAAGTAATTTGTAGACATACAGAACGCTTCTTTGTAAGATTTGGAATTATAAAATTGTACAGCATGATTTGTTCAAGATATCTCAACAAAAATTGAACAGTCTCAATAAATTTCCTTGGAGAATAAGTGTGCCACATTTAAAAAAAATGGTCCGCAATGAACCAAGTTGTTTCATGCAGACAGACGTGGCTATTTCAGTAGGTGTTTTGGACATCATATTCAGATGCACCAAAAAATGGCACAGTGGTGAAAGACACTTGAGTGTAATCATCGGACATTTATTTTATATACTATATATATGACAGCTTTGTTTAGTTACTTATATACTATCGTATTTTTTGCTCCCTTTATTAATTACCATATAATTGGTCATGTATCATGCAGCATGTATTGTACAGTAATTCTTCTGCGTGGAGTTTGTATGTTCTTTTTGTGCTCATGTGGGTTTCTTCCCACAGTCCATACACATGCAGGTTAAGTGGGTAGGCTGTAATAAACTGGACCCTGATGTGTGTGTGTGTGTGTGTTCATCCTCCGATGGCTGGTGCCTTATCCAGGGATAATTGGTGTCATAGCAACTCATTCAAATAATCAGAAACAATATGAACTCTTGCATGGCATTATATATTATAAAAAATGTTTTTTTTAATTCTCACAAGTGAAAAAAGAAATATATTAGCACCTTTGAAATTTATTTGAATTAAGTATAGCCTTCTTCACTAAATGCAGGCTCAGACTTGTTTAACATATTTGCATTTATAATAATATAGTAGTAAATTACTACAGCAATCAACATTGACATACATAAATACATATTAAGATAACCGGACAGTAAAACAGAAATGAAACATACAGCATTTATAAGGAAGAATAGACATTTTCAGATGATATTTTGCATTTGTGCTTCTCTGACAACTTAAACTAACTTTTCTTATCAGTTTCCCCGATTTAGTTTAGTGAGAGTGAGATTTAAGAGTATGTATAAATTTGAAATGCAAAGGAACTGTGAACTGTTGTGGCAAGACAGCATTTTACACAATTCACACAAATATTATCATATTCATAAATTAAAAGATGGAGCTTCCTTTTAGTATTGGGTCCATAGCAGCCTTATTTTGGGGAGCAGCAGAAAAGTTCAGGCCAGTGCTAGGGCTGCATTGGCTTTTGAAGATGCATTTTACTTTTATCGGGCACTAAATGCAGCCTTGGGTATGGGAAAAACTTTTTTTTTTTGTGATAACTTCTAAGCATGTTAAAATTGCATACATAACATAAATAATATTACAGCTCAACATAAAATTACAGACGTGATATTTTTATGACTACAAAATTCTTTGTATCACAATTCATGAACCTACAACAACAAACTCTAAACATTTACATCTAATCTAGTTGACTATCACTGACAGCTACACTACAGTTTACAACAGCAGAATTTAAATGTGTTCTGAAAGAGAAAAATGTACTTGAAACTACTTGCCGGTTTAACTAGGACATTCTGGCATTTGCGTTAGTAAATTTAAAATAGAAAATGAGATCATGCAGTATATAACATCTAACATTTTATTTTGTTTCCTGATAACAGTTTGCATATAAGAAGTATTATTTCTTTTAACCAAGTATAAACTATGACTGTTAATGATTAATTATTCTGGGATATTATGTAATACTAAATATCAGCGCTGTGTTTCTGGACCATACCATTTATTTGTATACTGATTGGTGCTTAAATGCTTCATAGTCCTTATATGTAAATGAATCTTGCTGATTAAAGGACAATTTCTGTTTGATTTCTTCAGTCTGCCATAATGCTTTAAACAATTTACATGGGGGCTTCATTATCTGGTGTAAATAAAGGACTTCTACGTTTGAAGTTCATGTTTAATGATGGCTCAAGACTCTTCTTTATTTACTGAATATTTTCTGCAACAGTTCTTTCTCAGCTAAGTGCTGGACAGGTTGTTCTCTGTTTAAAGACATATATACAGCTATGCCTTGTAACATCCCTAGATTGCAAGCCTCAAAATGAAAAGACAATTAGTCAGATGTTGTCTGTTTTCAGTAGAGCTGATGTGATTGATGATTAGGCATAGTGCATCAATGTACATAACAAGGCATCATAGGCAACAAAGTATATAATGTAATCACTGCTCAAGTCGTTAGTGAAAAGTTAGTCACATCTAAAATTTGAGACAAATAAAGAAAAAGTAACTTAGATTAAAACAGAAAGACTGAACCAGAATATATGAGATACTTAAACAGCTAAACTTCCCCATGGGACAAATAAAGTATCACCTATCATTCTGTCTGTATTTTTTGCTAAATATAAAATCTTATTGAACATATGAGATGTTCAGCTTATCGAAACATATCTCAAAATAAAAAAAATGTTGATTTTTAATGTCAAAGATCACTTTATTTTTTGATTTAAATAAATGCAGAACTAGGTAACAGTTGTTTGTAAGCTATTATAAATCAATTAACAATTTGTGCCATGGATCACAGATTATTCTGCATATCTGTGTTTTTCTTATAGCTAGTTTATTTCGGCTTTGATGTTTTCCTTCCTATAATAATAGTTGCAATATTAGCTATAAGGTAGATACATGGTATGAGCAGTAATGAGGCATTTATGTGCTATGAAAATTTTTGAAGCCACCACTTCTGACATCTCGCCTTCTCATTGTTCATGAGAGCTTTAAGTCAAAACATGAGCTAATGCTTGATTTAATTTCTGATTAACCTGTTTTTTTTTTAATTTTATGCTACTGAATAAGGAGGGAAACCATTACATTGTAACTCTGTTTATTTGGGCAACATTGTTTTCCTTATATTATCCCATAGGATACAATCCCTATAAAGGACATTCATATTTAATTTCACACTGTGAAACTTGTATTTCCTGTTCACCTCATAGCATGTGAAAAGTATGTAAGAGTTAGGGAGCACAGTTCTTGGGGAAATTGCTCTAGAATTGTACCTATTAGCTTTACAACTTGGTTCACTAAACAAAAGAATAAAGACTCCAAATGAAAAAAACCATAAGTAATACACTTTTCCCTATAAGGAAATACAGAAGTCCCCACAAAAGATTGTTTGAAACCTATGAAGCCTGCTGATTTTTATACTAATTTGATGTGTTTCAATGCAGAACAGAGTTAGTGTGAACACTCTTTTTGGCTTTCCAGTCTGAATTGTCTCTTTCTTCATGATTTATATACAGTATATATACAGGGAGATTCACTCAAAGATGGCCCCGAGTATTCTGTTGTAACTCATTAGGATGAAGTAATCTGATCCAAAAAAAAATGCTATATACCTTGACGTATGTGTAATCGACTGCATTACATGCAATGCTGGAAGTGGTTTCCATTTTCTGCCAGACACATTTAGACGTGGCACTCCATGTTCCTGAACGTATTGGCAAGTGTCTCGTGGCGAATAGCAGTAATTTCACATTGGATGTTTTTCTTCAAATCTTCCACAGCATACCGCAAAGGAAGAAGTCTGATTGTGTCAGATCCTACGCCCGTGGTGGCCAAAGCCCCTTTAAAATTACCCTGTTGCCAAAGAAGGACTCGATTTCTGACATGCTCCTTGCTGATGTGTGACACGTTGCTCCATCTTGTTGGAAGTAATCTTCCATAAACTCACGATCATCCAATTGATTCTGACATAGCTTAAATGAATTGGTGACCCAATAGGTTCGCACCATGAGGATGCGCTGCTTAATACTGTACACCACCATCCTGATGAAAAGTCGAGTGACTGAGTGAAGGGTTACGGGTGGTATGCTCCCAGAAGTTGCAAATGGAGGTTAAACGTCGCAACGGCTGTCCGACGCCTACCTCATCATTCCGATGCAGGGTCATCCTGGCTTGTTCAAAGCTCCATATACTGAGGAGCACATTACACGTTGTTTCATTCAGATTGCTTCATCCTAACGAGAGTTATTACAGAATATTTAGGGCCTATTTCGAGTGAATCTCCCTGTATAATGTAAAGCTGTCTGACTGACTGACTCAATCACTCACTCATCAAAAATGCTATTTTTCATTTAGTTAAAAAGCTGAAATTTGGCAGGGTGGTACCTCTAAGACTTTAGGAACATATCTGCTAAGAAAGGACATTTCAATATATCACTATTTAGAGGTAAAATCTCCCTAGAATAGAAAAACTAACTGCCCATAAATCTCAAAAACATTTAGACTGATTTGATTGAAATTTAGTGACAATATAGAAAAGAGAACCTTAGGTCACAGAGTTTTTTATTTCTCAATAAATAATAAATAAATCAGTAATAAAGCTCAATGGGGTATTCTCCTAAATTTGTGTTTTGCAGTGACTATAAACAAAAGCCACATCGCTAAAAAAAGCAACAATTGATCAATGTCAGGAATATTTTACTCATGTGCAATTGTATGTAGCATATTCAAGAGTAAGGAGTTCCACTGATTTAATAATATTAGCTCCTGGGAATGACAGTACCTCTGGTACATTCGATTAACCCTTGACACTATAACTGAGGCCCATTTTCTTAGGAAATTTGTTAGTTTATTTGTATGGCACATTTGTTTATATAACTGTATCTCAAAATCTTTCATAAACATTATAACAAAAATTAGTTATAGAAGACATAAGATGGAAGAATCCCTAGTTTTTAAAGTTTCTAATGTTTAAAATGGAATCTGTAAGAGCCAAAATAAGAAAATTAAAAGTTTGTATAATTTATTAGAAAATACGTAATTTCATTTGTTGTTTATGGTTTTCTTAATAAGAATATTTAATGTAGTATTTGAATTTAAGTATGCATTTTTATAGAACAAGCATAGCAATTGGTAAAGAAAATACATTGCAGTATTAAGGCTGTTATAATTTTGTTTATAATTTACATTGTTTTAAGGAAAATTTGTTTTCTTTGATGCTATAGCTATTTGGGCATGCTGTGTCATTATGGATTCTGTTGGAATGCTAAGGAAATTGAACAGCCAGTACTAACATTTTCTGGAGAATTGTTATGATCTTCAGGGCTCTCAAAGATCAAAACTATGGTAGACCTCAAACAAGAATCAAGCTAGTATTCAACACTAGTATGAACAGAACTGTAGGTCTGTATTGCTTAAATCATCCAGGTACACACAATCAAGAAGCATGCTGTGAGCGCTGAAGTCGAAAAACAACGGAAAAACTTAAACCCAATTAAAGTAAAAATAATTTCTTTATTCTTAATTCTTGGTGAGTAGAGAGAATGTGAGACTGCCTCTTTCCAACTCAGTCAACTGATTTGGATTTTGGCAGAATATCTAAAGTAAACCCGGTCAGCCTTTCCTCATAAATGATAAAAGTTAGTCCCTTAATGCTGTGCACACAGCCCAACTCCTTTTCTACATAAATCAGGAACAAATCATATAGCTCTCTGCAGCATGATCAACTCAAAACAGAGTCCTTGATATTTGTGAGTTAAATAATAATGTTTTCCCTTCCTCAATGCTTTTGGCCTTCACTGGCCCAGAAAATGGCAAAAATCTTTAAATTCCAAATCTCATTTAGAAAGAAGATAGTGGTGTAAAAACCCTAGCCCTAGTCCCCTATTTAAAAAAATTGTATAAAAAAACAAAGTAAAAGCAAAAAGAGAATAAAACATGTTATGACTAAACATCAAACCAATGCATAATCCCAAAAACATATCTTTAAATAGAGACAAAGTCCAATAATCAAAGATCAAAACGTATTTTAAAAAAAAAATTAAAAATAGAGAGCCAAAAGACAGAAATATGAAACTAGTGTCATGATAGCCATCCTATGGTGTTCTGGGCTCTTAAATAGGAGAGTAGTTCCCAAGGTGTAATGTCATGGAGCTCTGCCCCACTAGGCTCAAGATGCATAACAAAAAGGATATAAATGGATATGAATGATAAGTAAGTAAAAAGAAATGTACAAAATACTTATTAAGAATAATAAAATACAAAATAGGAAAAAATATTTTAGGAAACATAATTGGCAAAGGAATGCACAAAGAACAAAAGATAAAGAAATAAAAAGAAAAGAGTATTGAGGCATGGATAAAATAATAGGCTAGTGTCAGTTTACAGTCACCAATTAAACTAACAGAAAAATTTTTGAGGTATGGGTAGAGAGCAGAGCTGCCAGAGAAAACCCACATATACTTGGAAAGATCTGCAGACTCTACAAAAACTGTGACCAGGATTGGAGCCCAACTCAGGTCCCTAGATTTATGAGGCAGCATTACTACCTACTGTGCCATCATGCAATGCTTCTAAACTGTATTGGTTAATAAAATTTACTTTAAATTAATATATTTTCTGTGAACTCCAGCCTCCAATGTCTCTCAAATTGATTATCAGGTTATCAAACTGAAGGATTACATTCTTTTTCACTTAAGAGAAAAGCCAAGCAAAATGACACCTTTTATTGGCTAACTAAAAAGATTACAATATGCAAGCTTTCGAGGCAACTCAGGCCCCTTCTTCAGGCAAGATGTAATAAAGAAACTGAAGTTCCCTGTGTTTATATTCACACACTAGGACAAGAAACAACATTGGTAAATCTTTAAATGAAGAATCTTAAATGTAAAAAATGAATAGGTTCATTCAGGATAAGATTAATTTAGCAATAGAGAGAAGAACAACGTATGGTCAAGATCTTTGGATAAGATAAGTGTCCAACAAAGTCCTTTGAAGTCTGTGATGAGTTTTTCAAAACAATATGG
>JANRMT010062842.1:2974206-3003922 GCA_026402145.1 Polypterus bichir lapradei | reverse complement strand
CTACAGAGCCTTGAACCAACTTCAGCCTTGCTTGGCTAATTTGCTTTTGTTTCTTTGTAATTATTTGTGCCATTAAGTTGCTATGCACTTATTAAATAGGGCAACCAGGTTGGTGCCCCAACATTTCTTTTTATGAATGTTGTGTTACCTCTATTTACAACAATATATATGTGTGAATTTATATATACTACTACAAGGAAAATAATCTTCAGCAGCAGGTCATTTTAAAACAAATCTTGCTTTCAGATTATGTTGTTGTCATCTTCTAGTTATTTTCTACTCCTATTTTAATTCTATACTTTCCCAAACTTTTCCTATTCAGCTAGATTTTTCCTCCTGAACAAAACTGCCTGACTAGCACACTCTACTTTTTTACAACAAACATTTGACAAGGAAATTGTGCTTGGCACATGTTTTAAATACAAAGTAGCCTGTATAGTCATGGAGTATGTGGGCACAGCAACATCATGTCTTGATAATGTTGCATCAATGAGCTTTGTGCTCTCCAAAATACTTTTATCTCTGCTGTGGGGTTTCTGCATTCCATTGGGTAGTTCCAGAGGAAACCTCAGACAAAAAGAGACAATCATAGTGTCAGTGAAACAGCACCTCTGAATTCTAGTGTGATAAGATAGATACTAATGAAGGCTGGTAGGCTCCTTCCTCACAGATGATGTACTAGAAGGACACCTGAGCAAGAGAGACAATTGAATGTTCAAAAGAGCTGAAGGTAGTCTGTGGACAGTTTTAGAATTCCAGCTTTTTGCTAAGGGTGACTGATCTTCTTTGCAAAACATATCCCACCTGTTATGTGGCACATTGTCCCAAGCCAAGTAAACAGGGACATGTTCCTAATTTGAATGTTAGATTAGGGAGAAAAAATAGGAGATCAGTGCATTCTGACATGGCTGTTAGCATCATTGTATCATCCCAGAATGGAATGAGTGGGCCTGTATTGTCACAATATCTAAAAATCTTGGCCTTTTTAGTGCTACATGGTGTTTCTGCTTGCATGTGTTACCCAGTTGGCCAAAGAGATAAATTTTACTCCTGCTCCTACAAGTGATCCTGGAGCTTTGCATTAAAGTGTTCCTATCAAGGGTTTTAAAGGCTACATTGTGCCAAAGTTACTTTAAAGCAGTAGTTGTGAAGAGAGTTGGGACAAAATTGAATTGGCAGTAGAAAGGAAACCCATGTTTAAAAGAAACAGAGGAAGAGTGAGAAAAGGAAAGTTCACAGCCTACATCAGGGGTTCAAGCATACATACTATTCAGTTAGTTTTGAGTCTGTTTTCTTTATTGTTGGTGTGGAGAGACACCAAGTTTTGCTCTTCTTCTACCCCACTATGTACATTAAATGAACTGCATTGTCAAATATTGATTAACACAATGCATTTCTTACTGTAGGATTAGGATCTACATGTATTTAAAATTGCACATTAAAATTATAAATACAAATAAGCATATAATTTAAACACATAAATAAAATAATTACACATTTTAAGTTTGTTGTTAAGGATGTAAATTTTGTGTGAAAATATGAAAATCTACACAAAAATCAGTTTTTTGCTATTAATCAAAATAAATGGTTTTGCCTTACAATAAACTATTTTCTTTCCCATTTAAGCAACACAATTAGGTGCTGCCTATTCATTTTACTTCAGTTATTACCTTAGACATTGCATTTACTTTATACAGGATGGACTTTTCATTCTCGCAAAATGTTGACTAGGCTGATATCTATTTAAATTGTGTTGATGTTCGTTTTCTGTAGCTGGATTTACTTCTTTTGAGATACTTTTATGAATACATGTTAATTGTTTTCCATGTTCAGATGAACAATGGGACCATGTTTTCATTAGATTAGGGTTATTGTTCCCTGAAACTGGAGGTGCAAGCAATTCTCTGTCATAATGTTCTTTTCAAGCACTTATGATGAAATTTGCATATCTAAATTGAATCAGCTTCACTTGGGTCTTCTTCCTCATCATGTGACCTCCCGCTGCATTTTCCTCCCCATGTAAAGCCCTGCAGGTGGATTAGGATGTAGGATTTTGCTTCTCAAGTTGGAGGCCTGCAATGTAAAAAGTATACATTTTGGCAGATTATTGATTTTATGAAAAAAAGGTCAGTAACTGACCCTTCAATAATTTATATAATTTATCCTGGGTTATGTATTGTGTTTTGTGGATTCATAAAATAGTTGGAAGCATGTGTGGATTTTCAATATACTCAGCCAAAACATTTACCTAACTTGCATTAACTTTAATATTTGTGCATAAAAATTCAGTTTGCTCTTGAATATGCTGTGGGATAAGAAAACTTAAACAAAAATATTTGTAGGAATAAGAATCAAAATAAATATGCAAATCAGTTCTCTCTAAGAACAAAAAAAGACATCAATGTTTATATCTTTTGGAAATTGTTTTGATGGTAACATGATATAATCTAGAGAAATAGGAATGGGAATAGAAGGAAAGAAAAAAGTTCAGTGTTTTATATTTTATAACTAATAGTGTTCTATATTTTATAACTAATGTTCAATATTCATCCATGAGCTGTTTTGCAACAGAGAATCTTGATCTGCAATAGGGCTTAGGGGACTACCTTAATGACAGAAAGCAATTCCTATGTGAAAGATTGTCAAGAGTTCCATATTTTGCTTGTATGCTGAACATAACATTAGAAAGTGCTCTTTACATCAACAACAACCTTGTTAAAGTTAGAAACATCATTTATTCACATTTCTCGCTAGAGCATTGCAATTTAAATGAGCTAGAAATAATGGTATAAACATGAATAATCTAATGCATCTCACAGCGTCAAATTCAAAACACATTATATGTGTACATTATAATTCACATTTGCCATTTTACATATTCTATAATAAATGCAACAATGCAGCAAAAGAGTGCCTAATATTTCAATACTAAATTCAATACGTCAAGTGTGAAAATATCTGCAGCATGCCTCCTCCTAATGATGCTACCCCCCACAGTTTGTTTCCACTACCTCTTCATTTTTTTCCATTTGATTTAGAGAGCATCTATAGAGGTAATATTGTAAAAGTAATAAATGTAAGTAGTTAGGACAATGAACAGTTCCTCCAGCTAGAACAGGGTACCTTTGTTTAATTAGTTGCTGAGGTACAACTAGCCGTTTCCTTTTTTATGTTGCAACTGCGGTGTTGTAATTGTGTGTTTTTGTATATATGATGTAACGCACATTTGGAAACACAATTAGTTATTACTCTTTAAAATCTTGCTTGTAAAGATATACTGATTTGTCATTGTTTCCAAAGAGCCTAAAACTCATATCACAAAAACCTATAACTCAGTACTTTACAAAACTATTACATTTTATGATTAGGCAATTAAGTGGCTTTTAATGTTATTTCATTTGTATGGTAATAGTCATTTCTGAATGGAAGGAAGGTCAGGCAGGTTAAGTGGCACAACAGTTAGAGCTGCTGCTTTACAAAAAAAAAAAATGGCTTGATTTTCATAATAGTCGCTTGGTTTTCTTTTGGTCCTTTGCTTTGCACACACTTCCCAACAACAACTTAACGCAGACTAACTAGCAACTCTGAATTGGCTCTGTGTTAATAAGTGTGGGTAAATATGCCCTGAATTTAAAGTTGCCAGGATGGACTTTGCCTGCTCATGACCCTGTAGCAAAAAACAAAAAACGTCAAGAGAGATGGAGAGAAGTGCTGATATTGTATGCACCATGTATGCATGGTGCAACAATCAGATGCATTTGAGGACTTAATTGACTGATTTAAAAGCTGGAGCATTTTACATTTTTTTAGATATTTCAAGGAGTCAGTTATCGCATTTTTATTTATTACTAGGGGGATTCGGCCTCTGCTCACTTCGCTTGCCAACCCCCCGGCCTGCGCTACGCACCAGCAACTTCATGTCCCTGCCGCTCATGCATGTGGATTTCACTTTCTCTGACTTAAAGTTTAATGGAAAATAATATCTACATACTTCTGTCATATCACCTATGTCCATATATGTTAAAGTTAGAAACATCATTTATTCACATTTCTCAGTCACATTTCAGTTCCATTATTCCACCGAGTAATAATTTCCATTTGTTAGCGCTAATGCAATCTTTATTATCAGTTTTTTGAGACTTTTGAATTTTACTACTTTACTACTTTCAAAATCATTAACATGCTTTGCATGTGCCAAAGTTTCTGAACCTCTTTACGATGTTCTACTTTGTCATCTACTCTTTATCTTTTATTTCTGGCCCCGAGCATGGTTAAATCTCTTGGCACAAAGTCTCATCTCGTGGGACTTGAAAGTATCTCTTTGAAAAAGTCACATCACGTCCCAGGCTAAAAAGTCTTGTCTCGTCCCAGGATTTTTTTTATATAATAGACAGAAATATTTTAGTAACAGTGCGTCATGTACAAAAACAGCAGTGCCAATATAATATGATTACATGTGTTAGTAGACTGCATTAAATACATACTTCTTATGAGTACTTTATAATTCCATGTAGTTAAAAACATAGAGCAAACAGGCTTGTGGTGGCTCAATGGAGAACATAGACATCAGATTCCAATTCAAGTGATGTTAAAGTTACATAAATTGAGGTTCTTTTGTTAGTTGTTGGTTGTGGAGGGTGTGCACAAAATTCTTACAAATAACATTTTTGAAAGACATACCCAAAAAACAGTTAAACTCTGTTAAAGTCTGTAGTAAACTGTGTAATTATATGAGAAAAAGGACTCATTGATTGATGTCAATCATTTAATTCATTATCAGTTGTGCATTTGGCTAGGACAGTATAATTGAATAATTCAGGCTCCTACTTTATTTCCTTACATTTCTCTGTTGTAGGAGGGAGTTTCTGGCGATCAGACTTATATCAAGGTACCTGAAGCACACTTGTTTTAAGAAACAGAATAATACAATTTACTGATAAACACCAGGATTACAGAAACATGATAAGTGCATATGGAAGACATTGAAATATAAGACAGGATGCAACACAGACAAGACAGACAAACATATAATACAGAAGTGACTGGCTTTTTATGTTTATTTAGAATTCTGATCTATTCTGACACAAATAAACTGTTTTAAAATACTAAGCCTCTCTGTTGCTATGTGAAGTTGAGTGTTGTAGCTCCAGGTGCAAGTGGAGGACTCATCTTGTGTTGGAGCACATTCTTGGTATTTGCTACATGGTCTTTTGTCCATGGTTAAGTGTGATACTGTCTAATACAGCTTGCTGTTAAGCTCCTTGCTGTGTTCTATGCAACTTCTTAAGGAAAAGAGTTACTCTTTCTGACACTAAAGACAGTAAAGTGTAAGTATTGAAGTTCTCTTCTTGAAGTAATGCTGCTTCTCAGTCTTCTCAGGCAGGGTTCAGTCACTGACACAGTGGCACAGTGCTTGGTTCGACAGAATGGATCTTAGATGTAGTTCAGGGCATCCAGCTCCAAGGTGTATGGAGAGCATCATCCAGGACAAAGAAGGTTTATAAGCTTTTTGCTTTGAGGAGTGTGGATAGCTTCTCATCCCAAAACAAAAGGATTGTCTGGTTTCAAATTCCCCAAACAGAGGATAGATCATAAGCTTTTGGCTCCCAAAAAGAGACAAAAGAAATGAATGCGGGTGGGGTGCCAGTGACTTTCTGCATCCTAGTAAAATCTGCTGTCTTAACAGGCCTTGTGTGCAACTAAAAAGCTAGCAAAATGGGTAATGCTCACATTCTTTCACAAGTCTTAAGTTAAAAATTTTCTTCAACTGCCATTCCTCAGGCTTCCATGGGAGCCTTCTTGTAGTTGTCAGTCGCTTGTGCTCCCCAAATCGCTCAGAAGGAGCACCCCTCAGTCCCCATTTTAAGTAGTGGCCACACATTCCTCTCCTGGGAGGCTCTCCCCGGCTGCCTAACTTCACTCCTTCCTTTTGCCTACCATTGCTTTAACCTCTAATCTTCTTTCCTTTTTCTCCTTCTCTCAGCTTTCTGCTTGGACTCCATTTTGTACCTGACGGTGCAGGCGCTCCACCTAGTGAAATACTGAGAGTCAATAGGGAAGAACTAAACGGACTTCACTGGTGCACAATAGACAATCAACTCTCTTATCTCACTGTGACACACCCACAACACCAAGTCTACCCACACTGATTTCAAGTAGTTTATTTACTTAAAAATGGCACACGTGCCACAAACCTCACCATACTCCACAAACACAACAGCAACATCTATTTTCTTCTTGCCAGCATCAGTGGCATTGAGAGGTTTCAACTTTTTCTGTAAACAAATTGCTCTAGTTACATAAATGGAGCCGCTTGGTGTCCATAGTGCTGTGTCAGAATTAATAGACTTCGAAGTCCAGGGGAGGGAGGTTAGGGTTTCCTTTTGGTTTAAGAAATATGCGCTCCTTTACCAAAATTACATACTTCAGTTTCCATGATGCAGACTTTCCAGAATGCTGCTTGAGTTACATAAATTTCACCCCTTATTGTCCAGAGCATGCACCTGGTAACTTTCATAAAGAGTCACCCTTTTTTTTTTTTTTTTTTTATTTATTTTTTATTAATTTTATTACAATCCATACAAAGCAATCAAGTTTTTACAAAGAGAAAAATTAAGAACAGATCGATCCCCACCCCTGAGAGAGAGAGCAAGCCAAACGGCGTTAAATTTAAGGCTTGTAAACATACCTAAATTAATAAATTCTCTGTGCCTTATGAACTTATTTTAAAATATTACTGATTAGATCCTCCCATGTTTTGAAAAAAGTCTGTACGGATCCTCTAACTGAGTACTTGATTTTTTCCAACTTCAAATAATATAACACATCGGTTTCCCACTGACTCAAAAGAGGAGAGTTTGGGTTCTTCCAGTTTATCAGAATAAGTCTACATGCCAAAAGTGTAGTGAATGCAATCACAATTTGTTTGTCTTTCTCCGCTTTAAACCCATTTGGAAGAACACCAAACACAGCTGTTAATGGGTTTGGAGGGATTGTGAGTCCAAGGCTATCTGAAAGGTAATTAAAAATGTTTGTCCAGAATAATGTTAATTTGGTGCAGGACCAGAACATGTGACCTAGTGAGGCTGGGACTTGGTTGCAACGTTCGCAGGTTGGATCATGACCTGGGAACATTTTGGAGAGTTTTAGTCGAGACAGATGTGCTCGATATATAATTTTGAGTTGTATGATTGTATGCTTTGCGCATATGGAGCTTGAGTGAATTCTCTGCATTGCTACTTTCCACTCCTTTTCTGATATATTAATTGAAAGATCTTTTTCCCAGTGTCTTCTTGGATCTTTGAAAGGGAGGGATTGTAAAATGATTTTATATATTGTAGAGATGGAGTCTAAGTCCTTGAGATTGAGCAATATTTTTTCCAGCATGGATGAGGGTGCAAGATGAGGAAAATCTGGAAGGTCTTGTTTAACAAAGTTTCTGATTTGAAGATAGTGAAAGAAATGTGTAGCTGGAATGTTAAATTTGGAATGTAATTGTTCATAGGATGCAAAGACGTTGTCTATATAAAGATCTCTAAACAAGTTAATTCCAAATTTTTTCTAAATATTAAAAACTGCATATGTTTGTGAAGGTTGAAAGAGGTGGTTCTCTTGCAGGGGTGCCACAGATAGAAGCTTCTCCGTCTTAAAATGCTTTCTACATTGGTTCCAGATTCTAAGTGAGTGGAGCACAATTGGGTTATTAGTGTATTGCCGATAACGTGTGTTTATTGGAGCACAGAGCAAGGAATACAAAGAAGTACTGCAGGATTTTACTTCTATTGTGGACCAAGCCTGTGTATGTTCTTCTATTTGTGTCCAGGTTCTTATCGCCTGTATATTTGCTGCCCAGTAATAAAACTGGAAGTTAGGTAGAGCCATGCCGCCTTCTGCCTTTTGTCTTTATAAGGTCGCTCTTTTGATGCGTGGATGTTTTGAATTCCAAATAAATGAGGTTATTGTCGAATCTAACCTTTTTTTCAACCTACAATAGTTTTGAATAAAAATTGAGGAAATGAAGGTCACATTTGAAAGTACGAATCGTAGGAAAGTAGAATGTGCAAATTTGCAAGCACTACATTCAAAGATGCATTCAAATGCAGCAAAATATTTTTAAAAAAAGATTACGATGTGCAGGGAAAAAATCTTGGCGGATTTATGAAAGACGATGGAAAATGGTTAATTAGCATAAACAGAAGGGTAGTTCAGCAGTCAGCACTTTTGCTGAAAGGCATGCCGAAAATTAATCTTCAATCTGGTCAATGTGCTGAGCAAGTCAAAATGTACCTCAAGAAACCTGGAAGTAAGCAACAGAATCTACTAGCTGGTAACATCCAGAGCCCCACAAGTAGAGTTAAAGTTGAATTTGGCAGACAGTTATCCTACTCACTGGATCTGCCCACAATGTTTCTAGTCTGCAGTAATCATTCTCGAGCTCTGCTCTGCTGGAAGAGTGTGACAACTGTTGAGTAAACCAAGTGACATAAACATGCAATCCGATTGGCTGTTCAGTGGCACTACTGAATTGCAAGTTTTGGGACAAGGCCAGAAGAAATACCTGTGTTTTGCTACTTTTTTGACTTTGTTGTAATTAATTTTACAGATAAAAAAGACTTCACTGTAATATTTTTTTAATTCTTTTTAATGAGGATTTTGTTAAAGTGGAGTTCATTCTAATAGAATTTGACCTGTTTATAGTTACTGTACTTGTTCACACTAAGCTTATAAAACAACACTTACTGGATTTCTTTTGTCATAAATTAATTTCTAGATATTTGACTTTTTGTTTAATTTTAAAGCTAACTTATTACCTATGGCAGCAGGAGATGTGAGCTGGTACTTGCCTCTCCCATCATTTGACTAAGCAACTTGTATTGAGGATCCATTAATGCAGTAAGTAGTGGCTGTTGAACAAATAATAGATGACAATATTTAAAATATACAAGTTAAAGTGTCCTCTCTCAAGGTAAATTTAAAACAATAATCTAATCCATAAATAAAGTTGCATAAAATATTTATTGGGCTAAACATGGGAGAGTTTACAAAATCACTAATGCTTTTCAAATGGAGATTTTGATAATTAAATTTTTTTTGTATTTGAGAGACCTCAACAAAAATTGAACAAATTTCTTTGAAGAATAAATGTGCCAGATTTCAACAACATTGGTTGATTGTTTGCACCTAAAAAAGGGTATGCTGTAGTTTTAGGTAAATCACTCTTTAAAAAAAAGTTAATTTCCACTGATAACTGAATAATAACGTCTCATTTTAGTTTGTTCATGAAAATCACTAGCTTAGTATAGATTCTTGACAGTAGTGTTTATTCCATATTATTCCAAATTTTGCCAGGTCTAAAAGTCATATGTGTAATTGTCATTTTCAAGTACTAAGGCTTTCAAAATAGGTTTGTCTAACACCTTCCTGGATCATGTTTATGGAATAGGTGTCAGTCCAGGGAAGTGGCAAGATCTGTGCCCCAAGAATGCCCAGTGGAGATATATACAGTATGTGGTAGATATTAAGATATACCAGGGGACAAACCACAGTCAAACTTTGGGATGAGTGAGTGTTTCTGCCTTTAGGGAAAGTGTCTGCAAATCATTGCTGTCCAATCTGCAGGGGCACCCCTCCTTCAGTCCCAGGTAGTATGTGCTGTTGACTTAAGTTGCCTTTCCTCAGCTCTACCTAGAATTTTCTGTCAGTGTGGTCAGAATGCATCAGCCTTGTTATTCAAGCCACAGAAGTAGATTTGCATCAGGAAAAAGAGCTTGTATTAATGCTGTGTACAGTAAAACCTTGGTTTGCAAGTAACTTGGTCAGCAAGTGTTTTGCAAGATGAGCAAAAGGTTTGAATAAAATTTAACTTGATAAACAAGCGAGGTCTTGCAATACGAGTAGTACGTATATGCTTTGTCTGCCGAGTGTCACGTGATCACAACTGAGCCAATGGTTCTTCTCTCTCTCGTTGTAGGATTGTGGGTAATTGTCTCCCATGCTCAGTTTCAGTCGGTGTGCCTCACTCGTATAATTAACATCCGCACGAGCGTATACTGCTTACTATAGCATTGTGGCCACGTGTGTGTGCGTAAAGCATTTTTTTATTTTCTGTCCAAGCGTAGTGACTGTTCTTTAATAATGATACTAGATTAGGGAAATGTGTAAAATGTGGGAAAAAGTGCAAAATTTTGTAGAAAAGCACCACCCGAATAAGGCTGTAGCAGTGCGAGCAATGAATCTGTTTAACAGCAATGCAATGTCACATTTACACAAAATTCTAAAAAGAAGGCAAAGCAACTGTCATTGGATAGGTTCCTTGTTAAATTCACAAAAAAAGAAAAAGATTCCAGTGAGCCAACAGATACCAGTGATTCCATTATAATGAAAGTCATCCTACATAATAACCCTCCTCCTCCTCTCCTCTCTCTCGTCTCCCTCACACCAGCCACGATTTTTCTCAAAGTTAAACTGTAGGTTAATTTGTTTTATTTATTTTTACTTTTATTTTGTATTTATCATTTTTATATGAATATGTTTGGTTTGTGGAACAAATCATCTGAGTTTCCATTATTTTGTATGGGGAAATTTGCTTTAATATACGAGTGCTTTGGATTACAAGCACGTTTCCGGAACGAATTATGCTTGCAAACCAAGGCACCATTGTATTTGGTTTTATAGTTGCTGAATGATTAGGACAACGTGATGAAAACCTTGACTAGATATGAAGGATATGTTTGCATTATGTTTTTAAAGGTTTATTTTGATTTAATTTTACATTTTTCTTTTAATTAAATAATTTTGAACTTTTATATTTGTGTGACTTCTTTTTCTTTTCGCTGGGTTTACCCACTATTTCCAAATTATAAAGGCTTTGATTTCAAGACCTTGATGGAACTGAGGTGAGACTACTTCACAACAAGTGGCAGGGTAAGTCTGAAACCTTACAGAAACATTTCTTCCTCCAGGATGGAAAGATATGCTTTCAGGTTCCCATGCAGTGTTGTAACAAATAATTTAAATGAGAGAACATGTGAAAAATGAATTGGGAGAATCAATCTTTTCTTTTAAAAACCAACTGAACACATATTTTACAAGACTGAGTTCATAAAAACTATGGAGAATAAACTCAATGTGATGCTGACTTACTGCAGTTACTGCTAGCAGAAAAAAAGACATTGATTATTTGTACCTTCAATTGTCCCAATGTGTATGATTAACAAAATGAATTTGTGAGTTGAAACCACAAGTATTTTTATTAAAATATGATGAACTATTCGGACACCTCTGTACATTGATTTGTAAGAAAACAACCACTGATAAATGCATTAGATATGGCCGCTACATAAAATAATTGGAGCATTACATTGTAAGAGCCCTACAATTTTATTACTTCTGCAAACCAATAAATCAGAACATAAAACATAAAATCACTATAATAAGGGATCATATTCACCTCTGTAGATCATCAGTCACAATATGGTTCACAGTATTTTTTTCTATAAGCTAAATAAATCTTTACAGGCTCTAACTGTGGGGTCGCAGTGCTTAATACTTTGCAAATCAAGGGGTAACTTCATTTTCGTTTTGTGCAGGCAACCTTCAGAAATTGGATCAGGGTCAAATGAAAATAAAGTTAAACTGCAGTGTGTTTTTCGAACGACAGAAAAGTTTGTAGGCCTGAAACTGGACTCCATTAAGGTCCAGTATACATCATAGGTCAGTAAACCGGCAAGAAATAGAATTAAAGACTACACTCTCAAATGCAGCCATCTCTTTCATTTATTTCCATCATTAAAACATTACCGGTCATTACAGGCAAGAACTGCTAGACAAATAGACAGTTTCTTTCATACCGCAGTCATCTCTGTTTTTCTTTAATTTAAAATTCAAAATTATCTTTGTGTTTATTTTTTTTTTCTGCTCATAAGGACAGCCTTGATATATTAATGGATGGGAGTGGAATTGTAATTTACTATATTGTTTTACATATTTGTGTTTTGTACAATATACTTTTCATTATTATTGTATATAATAATGTGATGGTGTAATGTATTATATATTGAGTTGTTCAATTGCTCCGTCCAATTATTTTGCCTGGTAATAAAAGTTTAAATTCAAATACAGATTTTGTTTTGAAATAGCATAACCACTGCACCACTACCTTGCTGTGATGAAGTACACCACTGCATGCCGCCCTGAACCATAACAGCAAGTGCCAACATCCAAAGTGAGAGGGTCAGCATGATCATCAAAGTTTAAAGCTTTCTTCATCTAAAATGGCTGCTATAAGATGGATGAGTGGTAAAGATGTCTGCATTATCGTTTCATATCAGAACAAATTTAGTAAGTGTTCTGATGATATTTTACTTTTAAATTCCGTAAGCCTCTTTATGATTTTTGTGAGCTATACAGACACCATAACCTGATCCAAACAAAACATCCAAGAATTAGACAAAATAGACACGGGTGACAAAATAATTTTAAAAAAAAACTAAATACACTTTGAGTCTTCCTTAACAATAGCATCTCTGTGTAGCCAATAGGGTTTGAGTGTCCACTTTCCACTAGCAGAACACTCACTGACATTTATTCTACCCACTCTGGCCTCTTTTCCTCACATTAGGTGAGCCCTTGCAAATTACTTTGCTCTCAAATCCAAGTTCGACTAGTCTGTGCCAAGGAGATCCTTTTAAGCTTCGGGCTTAAAATGTTTCGGTTTTTAAACAATATGTACTTCTGAGACCGAACTTGGCTTTTTAAAAATCATGGGGCTTGCAACCACAGAGCCTACCCTGGTAGCCCCAGGCATCTCTATAAGTTCATTGGCTCTTTTATTCTAACACAAGGACTGCTGTATTGGATTTCCAGCTCATCTTTCTCTATGATTTTAAATAGGAAGCAATTTTCTGTATTCATCTTGATGTTCACACCATACCAAGAGCAAGTTTCAGGATGTGGCTGTGATCAAGTATGCATGGTGTTTAATTATTTAGACCAACCATTCATTTTCTGTACTGAATTAATCCACATATAGGAATGCAGGAATATGAAGGCTATGTTAATATTATTGGTACAATGCAGGAACCAACCCTGGATGGGGACTAGTCCATCAGCATTAATATAATTCTAACATAATCAAAAGATTTACCTCACAAAAGTAACATTTCTCGCTCCCTTTCTTACACATAAAAGTGTACAGTATAACTGTGTGGAAGTCTGTGACCATTTATGTTTATTCTTATACGCTGAAGAACAATGTGACAGCTAAGTGAAGAAGAAATATGGAGAACTATAGGAAAGATCCCTTAGGGTATACTGCCAAAGAAATGAGCATCTCTTAGCCAGTCATCAATTACTTGTTGTCCTAATTGCAGTGAAGCAGAAACTGTACTGATCTCTTTGTAATTTTTAAAGTACTCCACCAAATTCACAAGTTGACACTCTGACAGATCATGAAATGCTACCCACGACTGAAAACATTGTGTTATATCTTAGTATTCAACAATTGCAAGCTTTTTAAAGTGTAGGTGACACTCCTCATTAATCATATTTCAAAAGTTGCATGGAATGTTCTCAAAAGGGTAAGAATTTTTACGACAATCATGATCACTAAGGACATGCACAGGTGTTTTACATTTTACAGACATCATAAATCAAACTACCTGAAATATACTGGCTCACCATGCTCGGTTGATCCCAGCCTTGTGTTAGATACTGCCAGGATTCAACTTTCTACTAGTCGAAATGAGGATTTAAGTGGATTTGAAATAATGAATAGATAGCCCAAATAAGATACAGATTTTTAAAGGCAAAGTTTTTTTGTTTTCTCTTCTGAATTGCTTTGTTTAATAGTATGTTTAGAAGGGCATGTAAAGAAAAATCATTAACCTTTCTTTGTTATAATTTTAGCATTTATAGCCTGAAGTTAGTACAATTTAATTACTAGTCAGTGTAATATACACTGTAATAAACTAGAAAATATCACAGGGTTTATTTAAAATTTTCAATAAGTCATACAAAGTCCTTGGTAATTGTTTCAAATGTAATATTCACCTACTGTAAGGTGTACCTACTCATGGGTCCAACTGACACGTTTGAATTTAAGACATTCAGGACTGGAGGCACAGCCAGGGCCAGTTTTTATATCAAGAAAATATCCAAGTCACTGAAGACTAGAACAGAGTGCAGATCTCAATCTAATTCAGAATGTGTGGTTGGACTTCAAAAAAGCTGTTCACTCATGATCCCCCTGACAAAGCTTGAGCAGTGTTACAAAGCAGAATGGGGAAACATTCTTCTGTGGCCAGATGTGCAAAGCTAATGGAGACCTATCCACATAGACTCAAAGCCGGCAGGAGGGTCATGTCATTAAATACTGACATGAAGGGGGTTTCAATTTATGCAATATTTTATTTTTTTAGATTTGAAATTAATTTAGATCACTTTGCAGAGATCTGTTTTCACTTTGACATTAAACAATCTTTCTCTTGATCAGTTTTAAAAAGCCAAATTAGGTCCAGTATGAATTACTGTTGTCATTTGTCATTTTTTAACCCTCTTAGTTCAGAACAGGGTCACAGAGAGTGTTGTAGCCTATCTGAACTAACATAGGGCACAAGGCCGGAACAAATCCTGGACATTGCACCAGTCCATCACAGGAATTAAGTTGTATAAAAGTCAAATTTGATAACTTCAACAGGGACAAATACTTTTAATAGTCACTATAAATTTTCCATCCATTATGAAACTCTCTTAATCCAGTTAAACGTAGCATGGTTAACTAAAACCTGTAGAATTTAATTATGTATAAAGTTGTTGACTCTCTGCAAAAGAATGTTACCCTGTCCAGGGCTGTTTCCTGTCTTGAGCCTTTTGCTGCCAGGATAGGTTTCAGCTCTGGCTACCAATGACCCCCGATTTAGATTCAGTAGGTTTGATAATGTGAAGTCATTATCATCTCAGTCATTGGTCATTTATGTATGCAAGTCACTTCATATGTATGCAGTGAAGTCACTAGAAACATTGGCCATTTATTGGAAATAGTTTTTTATACAAACATGTACAAAAAAGACATAGAAAACATTACAGGAACTATTATAATGAATGAACAAATTTAGAAAAATATGCAAAATAAAAACAATAAATTTGTAATCCCCTTCCCTCGTGACAAATTGTCATCTGACAGATATGCTACTGTATTACGAGTCCCTGTAATGTATGAGAACGGAGGTGCAGTCACAACACTTATTTTGAGCATATTGAGTTTGAGTAACGGTTGCAGACACCTTGTTAATGATGGATCAGTAACATTTTTGAAATAGACAGTTCTCTACTTACCATATACACCATCCATAGATGCAGATTGCTTCTTTTGTCTTAAACTATTTTGTGTAAGAGCAAGGAAATGCACTCATACTTTCAGCTATAATCAAAGAGTGGGCTAAATGTAATTTTCTTTTTTGTCATGTAATACAGAATATTTCTCTATGGTTTATACCTTGTTGTGCATTCAGAGGCCATAAATAAAAATATATATACGGTATATATACATCTACTGCATAACTCATTCAGTATGACTACACTGTTTTTTGAACATACATTTACCAACGTCAGCCACTTTAAACACGTACAGTAATGGAACAATAATGCATTTTATTCCACAAAGCTTTTTACATAAAATGGGTAAAATGTATCATAACTGTAAAAGTGGAATAGTCTCAAATCTTGCTATTTCTAATGTGAAAATTTATATTTACTCTGGTTGAGTGTGTGTGCTTTAAAGTAGTAAAGCTGCCTTCCAAAACCGAATTTTTTACTATGTGTACACAAAAGGTTCATGTATTGCTGCTGCATAAAAACAGCAAAATATAATAATAAATACATACATAAATAAGATATGAACTTGCTGGCCAGGTTTAATTTAAAATTAAGTGTTTTCTTCTCCATCTTCATCTGTTCACCCAGCTGGGAGGCCCACCTGGAACACTTGGCTGTTGTGCCGGAATCCCTGTTAGATGCTGGCTTACCATCAACCATGCAAAGAGCCAATTTGTCATTAAGGAGTATAAAAATCTGGAGTGTGTGCTTGGCCAGGGACCAGTCAAACATGAAGAGCAGAAAGTGATGCTGGTAACAAAGTCCTCATTTGTGTGTGTGTGTGTGTGTGTGTGTGTGTGTTTTTTATGGCTGTGCTGCTGATGTTTTAGGAAAATTGGCTTTTGAATTACTCAGAAGTGCTCTAATTAAATAACTTTTTTTTACATTTCTATATATTCTTCACTCAGCTGTCTCCCTGTCCTATGTTGTTCCCTACATTGCATGTACAACGCTAGGATTGGTTTCAACCTTCCGCCATATGATAGGATTAAGAATATTAACTAGGCCTGAGTATATTATGCTATTTCTACATATTGAATTATTTAATACAGAGCTGCATGAGGTTACTTACATATTAAATGTGTTCATTAATTCTGTTTTTAAGCAGCACATCTGTGGGATGAAATTAGGATATTGAGAGAAAACGTATGCAGGTGACAGGACGAGCGTTCAAACTCCACAAAGACAGTGCCTGAAATGGGATGTGCCACATTAGAAACTGTGTGCCAATATGTGCCAGTAGCAACATCCAATGTATCAACATGCCACCATTATTTCTATATACTTTACATTGCACTTGCACTTCTTTATATTTTTATTGTCTGCTGTTAACTGTATAAAACAGAACAAACATTCACAAAATGATTTAATGCTGCCATCATACATTCACATTGTTATAAGAAACAAAGTACAAAGACATAGATGCATGTCATTTGTTAAATGGAGATTTCCAGTGGTAGCTGAAATTTGTAAATTTGCATGTACAATAATCATAATAGCTACCATCCCCATTCGAGAAGGACACATGGGTTCCATCCTAGAATCTTTACAGCACTTACAAATATAATGAAGGCTACAGATTAGTGAAATGTTTGCTGAAATGTTTTAGACATTTAATAGGGTTAGTTTAAACCTAAAATTAAGGAAAACATTTAGGTTTAAATGAATTATTCCTGCCACTGCGAGCAAATAAAGCCACGATTTATTATTTGTATTGCTGTCTATGGCAAAAAAGAGGGGAAAATATATTAAATAGGTGTTTTAAATGAGCAATTCATAACATTAGAATGCATTCTAAAAAATGAGGTGAAGTCTAAGAATAATTACACGAGCTTATTATCTGAGACATTTAATAAAGCCACCTAGATACCACATTAGTTGCGGGTATTGTGTGTCCATAGTATTCATCAATGGCTACCTAGAGTAGAGGCAAATGCTCCTGTTACAGAAAAATGCAGGCTAATTACAATCCACACATGCTCTACTGCCTGAAAATCTCTCTTTCTATCTTCCATCCTCATTGTTACACTGCCAAGTGTGTCAATGATGCAGATCTCACAAATGTTCAGTCCAAAGGTCTGGTGATTATAGTGGCCAGGAAAGCATCTAATTATTTTTCTATTAACAAAGCCATAGTGGTCCAGGGAGAGGGTTATCCTTCATTATTATGATCATTTCCATAGTGTCAAATTGCTTTAATATTTTAGTTGAGTGTTTGAATAAAGTCTGTTGGCTTCCATGTCCTTTAGAGGATTTCCTCCTGGTGTATAACAGAAAAAAAATTGTGCTTTCCTTCATTGAATGTTATCTTTTGTTTTTTGGGGTTTTCTTTAATAAAAATTAGTGGGCAGTAAATACTAAGATGAAGTATATGTTCTGTACTCTGGCTACAAGAAATATAGGAAAGAACTGTAGTACAAATCTTAATTGTGTCCATTCACGGTCTAAACAAATATAATTCTATCTTTGCAGGATTGGGCACAAAACAGGAACTGGCCTATTGAAGTCTTTTGAAGGGCACAATCACTTACACATGCATACTCACTCAACACCGGAAATTTAAAATCAATGAACTAAACTTATGTGCACATCTTTGGGATGTAGGAGGGGAAGAAGGAGAACTTGATTCAAAACCCATATAGACATGGGGTGAACATTAGTTCTATATCAATAAAATTCTCCAAAGCTTTTTTCACAGTATATTTTTCCCTGCACCCCATGAAGCTTTGTGAGGGCAGCGTGATATCACAGAGCTGTAGCAGCCAATGTTGGATGGGCCATAGTTCTGAATATACTACTGATCCTAGTAGTATAATACAAGTAAAAATTTCCAGAAAATGGAATAAATTTAAATCTGAAAAGCTCACGCAGACGGAAATTAGGAATGTGTAAGTTTACTTGTCTTAAACTTAATGTCTTTTGTTATGGACTCATATGTGATATGTTTGTAATACATGAGCCTCCCCCATAATAGAGTTACCAGAGTGCTGTGCAGTTGATGCAAAAAGAAAACAGTGAAGAATCATGTGCTTCAATGTTGTACTTATTTAGTAGTACGGCAGTGAGCGAGCAAGCGCATCAGAGGAAAATAAACTACACACACACTGTACATTTCGGTTTGATAAAGGTATGTACCAGTTAGTAAGCCTCAGTGAATTCATAATTCTTGCTCCTGTTGCAACTGTTTGGTAGGAATTGTACTGTTCTGATATTTAATTCCATTAATTTTATCTCAGGGTGGCACAGTGCCCCAGATATTACCACTGCTGCTTCACAACTTAGGTCACATTGTTAGTCACAATAACCAGTCCAGAATAGTTGGCAGACGTTTCCCTAGTCCTCAGGAAACAATTAAAACACTATTATAAGCCACACAAAATTAGTCCAGAGAGATGCTTCCTCACTGACTTCAATGCGTTTCCTGAAGTTTGGTGAAGCTCCCGAATATTTCCGTGATTTTGCAGAACTTACAACAAGATGAACTTCACAGGGCTCATTCATCACTACTTGTTAGAAATAATAAAAACTAAAAGGTGAAAAATATTTTAGGAAACATAATTTACAAAGAAATAAGCAAAGAACAAGAAAATAAAGAAATAAAAAGAAAAAAGTTGCTTATCACTACTAAACATGCTAACTTCACACATCCAGTACCCAGCACAGGAACTGATCATATGAATGGAAGCGTTAAATAGCAGCCGCACCGTCCACTGCATCACCGGTTGCACCAGCAGCACCATCCACTGCACCACCAGTTGCACCAGCAGCACCATCCACTGCACCACCAGTTGCACCAGCAGCACCATCCACGGGATCACTAGTGGTATCAGCAGCACCATCCACGCCACCACCAGTAGCACCAGCAGCACCATCCACTGCATCACCAGTTGCATCAGCAGCACCATCCACGGCACCACCAGTTGCACCAACAGCACCATCCATGGCACCACCAGTTGCACCAACAGCACCATCCAGGGCACCACCAGTTGCAGCATATGTTAATCATTCACATATATTTGGTGATAATATAATAACATGTGCTATGTTTTTCCTACAAATGATAAACGCAGGAATTATTTATATTAGTAATTGTGGGTGTTAATTATACTGTATAATATACAGCATTATATAATAATCTATATATATTAAATCCAATGTCTGTCTGTCTGCTTTTCACGAGAGAACTACTTAACAGATTTAGATTGGGTTTTTTTCTATAATTTGCTTGAACATTTTGGTTAATTCTGTAACTTCTCTCATCACGCTAAATATCATAGTTTGCTTGCAGGAGTGATTTATTTACACTAATATGAAACAGAGGCTGCGGGCCAAGGGGAGAGGGAAGCGTGACATCAGAAGTAGGGAGTCAGGCATGGCCCTCATCACTCGCGCCAGCCTGCTTTTGAGACACTCTACAGTTGTGCTTGAAAGTTTGTGAACCCTTTAGAATTTTCTATATTTCTCCATAAATATGACCTAAAACATCATCAGATTTTCACTCAAGTCCTAAAAGTAGATAAAGAGAAACCAGTTAAACAAATGAGACAAAAATATTATACTTGGTCATTTATTTATTAAGGAAAATGATCGAATATTACACATTTGTGAGTGGCAAAAGTATGTGAATCTTTGCTTTCAGTATCTGATGTGAACCCCCTTTGCAGCAATAACTGCAACTAAACATTTCCGGTAACTTTTGATCATTCCTGCACACTGGCTTGGAGAAATTTTAGCCCATTCCTCCATACAAAACAGCTTCAACTCTGGGATGTTGGTGGGTTTCCTTACATTAACTGTTCGCTTCAGGTCCTTCCACAACATTTCGTTTGGATTAAGGTCAGGACTTTGACTTGGCCATTCCAAAACATTAACTTTATTCTTCTTAACCATTCTTTGGTAGAACGACTTGTGTGCTTAGGGTCGTTGTCTTGCTGCATGACCCACCTTCTTGTGAGATTCAGTTCATGGACAGATGTTCTGACATTTTCCTTTAGAATTCTCTGATATAATTCAGAATTCATTGTTCCATCAATGAAGGCAAGCCATCCTGGCCCAGATGTGGCAAAACAGGCCCAAACCATGATACTACCACCACCATGTTTCACAGATGGGATAAGGTTCTCATGCTGGAATGCAGTGTTTTCCTTTCTCCAAACATAACGCTTTTCATTTAAACCAAAAAGTTCTATTTTGGTCTCATCCGTCCACAAAACATTCTTCCAATAGCCTTCTGGTTTGTCTACGTGATCTTTAGCAAACTGCAGACGAGCAGCAATGTTTTTTTTGGAGAGCAGTGGCTTTCTCCTTGCAACCCTGCCATGCACACCATTGTTTTTCAGTGTTCTCCTGATGGTGGACTCATGAACATGAACATTAGCCAATGTGAGAGAGGCCTTCAGTTGCTTAGAAGTTACCCTGGGGTCCTTTGTGACCTCGCCGACTATTACACGCCTTGCTCTTGGAGTGATCTTTGTTGGTCGACCACTCCTGGGGAGGGTAACAATGGTCTTGAATTTCCTCCATTTGTACACAATCTGTCTGACTGTGGATTGGTGGAGTCCAAACTCTTTAGAGATGGTTTTGTAACATTTTCCGGCCTGATGAGCATCAACAACTCTTTTTCTGAGGTCCTCAGAAATCTCCTTTGTTCGTGCCATGATACAATTCCACAAACATGTGTTGTGAAGAGCAGACTTTGATAGATCCCTGTTCTTTAAACAGCACAGGGTGCCCACTCACACCTGATTGTCATCTCATTGATTGAAAACACCTGACTCTAATTTCACCTTCAAACTAACTGCTAATCCTAGAGGTTCACATACTTTTGCCACTCACAAATGTGTAATATTCGATCATTTTCCTCAAGAAATAAATGAGCAAGTATAATATTTTTGTCTCATTTGTTTAACTAGTTTCTCTTTATCTACTTTTAGGACTTGAGTTAAAATCTGATGATGTTTTAGGTCATATTTATGCAGAAATATAGAAAATTCTAAAGGGTTCACACACTTTCAAGCAGAACTGTACCTCTCGCCATGTTTTGGAGCGTACCTTGCCTCTGTTTAGCTAGCAATACCTGTTTGTTTATTGATTTTTAAAGTTTGTCCTGCTTCACTACTATGCAGGTGGAGACACGGGGGACAAATATTATCCTTCTATATAAAAGCGGTTGGGATTGTCCTTCCGTCCCGTGAGTGCTACGCAGGCGCGGAGTTTCACACACGCCCCGTCCATTTAGCAATGCACGATGGGATTTGTAGTTTCATTTTTCCAGGTAAAAGATGATTTTTTACTCCAGACTGTGCGAGTAGCACAGAGTTTCACACACGCCCCGTCCATTTTGCAATGCACAATGGGATTTGTAGTTTAGTTTTTCCAGGTAAAAGATGATTTTCTACTCCAGACTGTGTGATATCTTCTTCTTCTTTCTTACTATATAAAAGCGGTCGGGATTGTCCTTCCATCCCGTGAGTGGAAAGCGTAGCGGTATTCCGCTTATCACAGACTTATTACTTTCAGCTTGCGGTACGAAGCGACATGATGTGAGCAGAGTTCTGGTGCTCCCATCGTTCCCTTGCTTTTGTGCGCGATGCGCTGGAAAAATAGACAAAATTATGTCTCTGGAAATAATTAATGTTGATGGAGTACAAATGCCTCACTGCGTAGTAAATATCAGGGGGGTTCAAAAGGGCGACCTCAATATAGAAAAAAAGTTTAAATTTCATCACAAAAATAACAGAAACTACGAGTATTAAAGTAATACCGTTCAAATGCAATATAACCAAATTAATGAGTTTGTATAAAATATCAAATTGATCTACATATTGAATTACCTTAAGAAGTGGTCAACTTAAAAGTCGGTCGCCTTAAAAGGCGGGTCAGCCTAGTTATATAATATAATTCTTCAGGTAAGATGTAATTACATTACATCATTACATCTTGCCTGAAGAAGGGGCCTGAACTCCTTTGAAAGCTTGCATATACTAATCTTTTTAATTAGCCAATAAAAGGTGCCATTTTGCTTGACTTCTCATTGTATAATAATAATACATTTTATTTATATAGTGTCTTTCCCATGCTCAATGTGCTTTTTATTTTCTCAAGCAGTATCTTTCTACATTTTTTTTTTGAGCAGGAAAACCAAAATGTTTCTTTGAATGCAATGTGTATTTCTTTTGCCAAACATTATTTATTTGTGTGTCCACATTTATTTTTAAAAATGCAGAGTACTGATAATGGAATGAACTTCTAAAATAACATGTTAAACAAATGTAACTTGCTAGCTCATCTGATAAAAGAGCAGTAAACTGAAGTTTTGGTTTCAGTAACAGTTTATTTGCGCAGATTTGACATATTATGAACAGGAGAAAGAGGACCTAGACCCTAACATCTTAGCAGACTTAAAAATCAACCATGAAAGCAGCAGGGCAACTGAATTAGCTGAAAAGACGTTAAAAATGTTTTCTGTAAACATATTTTCTTACTTTCTAAATTGACATGAGACTTATTTTATTGTATGAATAAATATATACAATAATTGTATGGATTAAATTATGGTAAAAAATAGTAAAAGCGGTCATAAAATATTTATACAAAGCATTGTACTTTACCAGCAACTTTTCAAACAGTTGTATAGAATGGGGCAAATATTGATTCCAACGGAAATCGCTACATGCTGACATGTTACTTTTTCTGGATGAAATGACAGGCATAGCAGCTGCCAGGAACACACAAAAAGAACAAATAAATTTAGATGATTTATTGCAGTGCTGCGCTGAAGTGGCAGGAAGGTAAAGGTTAAAGAAAGGAACAGAGACAATGCCAGCAATATGCCAAATATAATACATCCAATTCAGTGCACACAGAGATAAATATTCATTGATAAAATTAAGCTCTACTTTCCTGGGGTATGCATATAAAAAGTAGAGAGTGGATTGAGAAAAATAATAAAGCTGAGAAATCATTCTAAAAAGCAATCAAGTAACAGTGGCCTAAACATGCTGCATCTGTTTGTATATGTTATCTAATTTTATTCAAGGCTAATGCTACAAAGTTAGCTATTTACAATTATTCTACTGTTTTGTCATTCCTGATAAATTTATCATTTGTACTTTAGTAATATTCTTGTTTCAGAAAGCTGATGCAGAAAATGCAAAAAGGTTTACAATACAGTACTGAACAAAGGGCCTTTCGTTTTTCAATTACAAATAATATATACAAAATAATTCAATTTATGACAAACACAAGTCAGAATGACAAATCCAGTCCTGGAAGTTTTTTCACTAAATGTATTTGTATCCATTTTTTTTTTATTTGGCCTTCAAGCCACATGCTGACACAGTCATTTCCCCATGCTTTGCTTTGTTCTGACCAAACAATAATATTTTCAGACTTACAGACTGGAAATTATTCCCTACCTGCTGGAAACCTTTGAGAAGGCTATTACTTGGGTGGAATATTTTCAAAGGAGTGCAAAACATCAACTGTGATCTTTAATTTGTGGATCCTCAAGTGCTCATATACCAATTTTGAGCATTTTCTGGCATGAATGATCCTAAAATAGTAACATACAGTACAACAAACCTGGCTACAGGTTCTTCCAGGTTAGTTGCAACATACTGTAGTCATAAAGCAACATTTTAGTGTCACCAAATTTGCCATAGAAGAAATCTCCTGGTTTGAGGATAACCATAACATATCTTGTGTAATTGGCATAAATTTTAGCCAACAACTGTACTAATCTGTGATGGACTGTGATGGACATGCTTCCTGTCTTGGCTCTAATGCTTCCAGGATAGGCTTTGTCCCCCTGCAAACTGCTTTGAGCATGGGAAAGGCACTATATAAATAAAACATATTATTATTTATTATTATTAATGGTTGAGAAAGGGAGTATTAACCATTCTGATTTATATGAAATGTTATGTGCTGGTGGTGCAGTGGTTAGTGATGCTTCCACATGGATCTAGCATCCTGGGTTCAAGTTACACATTTAGTCACTCTTCAGTGCAATGTTTCTTAAACTATGAGTCGCGGCCCACACTGGGTTACAGACATGTTTGGAATGGGTCTTCACATGATTGTATAATAAAGTTAGCCAAGTTATCCCAAGCACAAATTCTGTCACAAAAGATAAATCTCCCTCTATTTAGCTTGTGAGACAATGCAGTTTACTCATCATGGACAGTTTTTGTTTCTAAGGCACTAACATATAAAAAATACTCACTATGACATCACCTTCCCTCTCACAACCTCGGCAACAATCAACTGAGATGACTGACAGCAAACAAATGTATAAGAAATGGGGCAAGTAGAAGGACTGATTCATGAAATTGTAAGGTGAAAGATCCCTGGCTCTAGTTGGAAATGTCAAAGTGGAAATAATTGATACGGCACAAAACGTGATGATTTTCAGAGTGTCATGAAGAGCGGTTGAATAGAATTGAGGTATATATGTTGCATACTGAAAGCCATTTTAGTGGCCATGGTCAATAGCTCATCATGTGTTCGCCATTCAGGCATACATTGAATTCAAAATGCATTGCAGAGGTGCAAGGAAGACCATTCAATAAATTTAGCATGCCTCAGTGAGGAAGAATTCCTTCTTGTCACACTATTCTAAAATGCTTAGATGAATTTCAGTTTACTGATTGTGTGAAGGACGTGTTTGGAAGATTGAAAACTATACGTTCTCAATGGTTCAGATGAAGCAAAAGAAGATTAAGAGGAAATATGAATGAAGTGTTTAAAATCATGAAGGGAACTAGTACAGTGGATCAAGACTTTTATTTCAAAATGAGTTCAACAAGAACATGGAAACAGATTTGGAAATTGTTAATTTTGCACAAACATTAGAAGGTTTTTCTTTACACAGAGAACCATAAACACATGGAATAAGTTATCAGGTAGTGTAGTAGAGAGTAGGACTTCATGGACTTTCAAAAATAGACTTGAATGTTATTTTATAAGAATTAAGTGGATAGGACTGACAAGCTTTGTTGGGTTGAATGACCTGGTCTTGTCTAGATTGTTCTAATTTCTAATAAGAACATCAGAAAATATCAAAACGTTGAGACAAGACGTAGACATTCAGCACAATGTCAATCAGGAGCATTAAACATTGAAAAGGGGACATTTTTATTATTAGAATTAGATTTAGAATTATTTGTCATGATTTATCCTATCTCACACATAAAATACACATAGTGCATACATTTTTAGGAATGCTTTAGCTACATATTTACTCAGTGTATTGAATTGTCAAATGTAAACTGAGATATGTTGAAGTACCAACTACTGTTCTTGCAAACTTATTTAGAAATAAAGTGCATTGATTAATACTTTTTTGAGTACTTTATTCCTTCTCTGTCATCGTGAATCAAGTGTCTGAGTTAAGTGACTGTTCATATTATCTTTTAAAAATCATCAGATCTGCACTCCTGGAATTGATTTACCTCAGCTGTACTGATGCTTAACACTAAGCAGTTACAGTAACAGTGATATACTGTACCTAAGAGATCTAGTCCCAGTTTTGAATAATAACTATTGTTTCATTAACAATATATTTAATTTCCATTTTCATCTATTAGTAACATTCAAGTGAGAAATATGCATTAAAGGAAACAAATGTTTTATTATTATTATGATGATGATTATTATTAACAACAACAACAATAATAATAATGGCCATTGTTATTTGTCTATGTATGGCCCAGGCTATGAGTATGATAATATTTTTCCAATTGACTCCCAGTATGGTGGCAATTTTATAATTTTATTTATAAATGGTTTAAGAACTCCTGATGAAGAGTATGCATGTTCTTCTTGTGTATGCAGTGATTCTTTCCTAAATAGCTTTTATCCAAAAGACATCGATGTAGGTTATTTGGAAACTAAATTCTTTCTGAGATCATGCTCTGATGATTCCACTCGAATAACCAACAGGGAACTCTGATGATCATGGTCAAATCAGCAGGGGTCCCCTGCTGGGTCGTGAAGACACATGGGAAGGTTGGGAAACACTGGAAAAGGGAACTTAACACCTCACACCAGCAGGCATCACATGCTGTCTTTTGATAATGCAGTAGTAGAACATGGATAATACACTGTAGTTAGTGTAAAAATGTGCCTAATTTTAGCAAAATGTTGTGGTGTCCTAAGACCTTACCATCCTTGCTATTCAGCTAATGGAGCAAAGAAAAGAGCAAAAAAGATCTGACAGTCAAATTAGTTCTGGAAGAAAACCCTGGTTTAAGGAGTAGGGGCATGACAATTTCTAATAACTGAAATGCACACAGTAATTTTTTTATTTCTATGAAGTATGGAACACATATACATGTGGTAGATAGGTATAAGACTAAATATCAAAGCACCAAATCAACAAAACTAGACATGTTTACCATACACTCTCAGGTTTAACAGAATTAATGGGATTCAATCTGGCATTAAATTATACATGCATTTTAATCTATGTTAAATTATGTCCAAGTTTGACTATTATTACAATTCTGTCAGTCACTAAAAGGTATTGGTCATGTAGCAGGTCCTTATGGGAATAAGATGCCTATATAACTTAATTTAGCTTCAGGGATCTATATTAAAATTTTACAGAAAACTAGAAGTCATTCTCTGTGGAGCTGGGTATTCCCCATGTGTAGTCAGTACAGATACATACTTTCTCTTTTCTTTGCAATTTGAGTTATTAACTGTGTAAAGGGGAAATATGAATTCAGATAGTACTGGTGTATTACTGAGGGTGAGAAGGCCGAGGGAATTCCTCCAGGGAAATCTTTTAGGATGACAGATTTCTCAGTTTTTTGCAGCTCTTGTTCACATATGCTATTTATAAAAATGAATGTGATTTAAACCTGGACTCAGTCTTAGTGTGAAACATGAGATGTTAGGTGGGCAGAAATTATATCTATCAACATGACACTAGTATATACTGAATAATATTGGCATATAAAATCAAACTAAATTGTGTTTAACAAATATTCTACATTTTTAGATCTTGAAAGTATATCTACATGTTGAATAATCAATGCTAAAGATCTGTGCAGCATAAAAAGCACAGTATCTTTCCCAGGTGTTCTGAACATAAACACAAAGAAGTTCAAATGCAAGATTATTACTATGTGTACATAATACAATATAATAAAATTTTTACTTGCATTGTTTCTCACAGACCAATGACATCAGTAAATTATTCACACTAGACAAGGGTGTTGTACTGTGTTAGCCATTATGGATGTAGTGAGAAGTTAAGCATCTTGCCTGAAGAAAGGGCCTCAGTTGCCTTGAAAGCTTGAATATTGTAATTTTTTTTGGTTAAAATGTGTAATTTTGCTTGACTTCTCACATTAGACAATGACAACCTACATTAAATTGATTTTCTGATGATATATACTAAAGTCATACCACATGCACTTCAGGACAGGTCATCCTCCTGAAGCTAAACATGTTCGGGCCCAGCCCTTACTTGGATGGGAGACCATCTAGGAAAACCTTGGGTTATGCTGGAAGGGGTGTTGGTGAGACTAGGAGGGGGCACTTACCCTGTGGTCTGTGTGTGGATCCCAATGCCTCAATGCAGTAACAGGGAGACTGCTGTAAATATGGTGCTGTCCTTCGAATGAGATGTGAAACTTAGGTCCTGAATCTTTGTGGTCATTAAAGATGCCTGGGCATCTTTAGAAAAGAGTCGGGTTTATCCCGATGTCCTGGCTAAATTGCCCATTGGCCCTGACCATTCTGCCCTCCTATTAATCTTCTATCTCTAATTGTCTCTCTCACCACCTAATATCCAATGTGTGGTGAGAATACTGGCACAATAATGGCTGCCATTGGATCATCCAGGTGGATGCTACACATTGGTGGTGGTTGAAGTGGAGTCCCTCCCTTGGAGCATTTTGAGTAGTGAGACAGGCACTATGTCAATGTAATTCATTATTATTATAACAAGAAACACTCATATAGTTGACACCATGAGTGGTTCTTGAATAGCCTTATGACCTGTCCATAAAAAACTATTCCTGAATCCAGTGGCATAAGTGCAAATAGCCCTTTACTGTTTGCCAGGGAAAACAATGAATAAAAGGGAAGGTGCGGGATAAATGAAGTCTTTAAAAATACTGCTCGCCTTCCTATGGCATTGTTTGATATACAGTCCTAGACAGAAGGGAACTGTGTATCCGTAATTGTGTAAACCAACATCATCCTTGGAGGTTTGTGGTCCTGAGGGAAGAAGGTGCCTTATAATAATGTAATGCCAGTGAGGATGGAGTACTAAGTGTGCCTATGGAAACTGGTAGCATACTGTAGATAAAGACATCCAGACTTTCCTTTAACATCGAAGGAAGGAAAGGCGTCTTATTAACTATAGCTGATATCTGCCATGCCCACTCCAGGCCACCAATTATAGTGACCCCAACAAGTTTAAAGATGCTGATCCTCTCCACAGTCCCACTGTAGTCTGCCTTCTGCTTCATCTTGTTTATGATTATGTTTAATTCATCGTGCTGAAATTAACAAATAGACCTCTGTCCTGGTACCACTAAGTAAGAAGGCAAATCTCTTTAAATCTCTTTTCTGTAAGCCATCTCATCATTGTTGGTGATCAGGCGTATGACGATGATGTTATCATCAAATTTCATAAGTTATCACACATTCATAGGTCAAGAAGGAGTACAGCATGGGACTCAGTAAAGTACATTGTGTATGGCTGTGTTGAGAATCACAGCAGAGAAATAATATTGTCTATCTACAAATTCTAGGCCCTGCTATTAAAAAAATCTAAAACCTAGACAATCAGCTTTGGTAGTACAACAGTCCTAAATGCTAAGCTCTAATTTATAGGCAGTGCTTTTCCATAGCGGTTTTCATTACCCTCATGTGCCAGGACTGTATGAAGTACAAGGAATACAGCATTTTCTGTGGAATGGTTGTAAAAATATGCACATCCTGACTATCTGTAATATTGTGTTTAATATCCCAGCATCAGTCACTCAAAGCATTTCATCGTAATGGAAATGACTCTCACCACTAAATAATTATAAAAACTATCCATGTTTGTTTTCTTTGGAACAGAGATAATTACTGTGTTTTTGAAGCTAACAAATCCATCAAGTTTCACAGTATGGTATTAAAATGTTTGTGAAAACACAAGTAGTACTAGGGTGTTGTACCGTGTTAGCCATTACGAATGTAGAGAAGAGCCAAGCAAAATGACACCTTTTATTGGCTAACTAAAAAGATTACAATATGCAAGCTTTCGAGGCAACTCAGGCCCCTTCTTCAGGAAGGGTACAGCCTAGAAATACAGAAAATGTGCATGTGAACACTGTAA
>JANRMT010062842.1:2916990-2973806 GCA_026402145.1 Polypterus bichir lapradei | reverse complement strand
ATCTTGCCTGAAGAAGGGGCCTGAGTTGCCTCGAAAGCTTGCATATTGTAATCTTTTTAGTTAGCCAATAAAAGGTGTCATTTTGCTTGGCTCTTCTCTGAAAACACAAGCTAATTTGTCATTATAGATTTTCACAGCATTCCTGAAGTTACATCTGGACTTGATGCCTTATACATGCTAACGTGTTCAAAAATTCCCCTTACATCACAAACAGACAACATACATTATAAAAACCAAAGCAAACTCAAAAAGTGCTAAATTCATTAGGCAGAGAAAAACTATATACAACTGTTTCTAAATTTTATGCATATCACAAGTTCTGCTGTATTTAATTTGTATCTTTCCTGTGCCAAATACAAGACTGTGGTGAGTACATTTTAAGGGAGCACACTGAAAAGTGATGGAGTATTGCAGGGTGTTTGATGTTGTTTCTGTTTCCATTCCAAGAATGCATCTGAAGAAGACCACCAACATCACTTCCACCCCACACACCTTAACCCACACCTCTTTGTGCACTGGGCCATAAAAGACCAGTGCAACAGGACACCAATGTCAGTTTGGTCGACTCTGAAGAACACCCTGGTGTTGTTCGCAAAAAAAAATTATTTTTTACAAATACTGGATCATTTTTACCTGTTTTTGTTTACAGCAATTAAACAGTTTTTCCATACAAAACCCCGACACTTCTTCTGTCTCTTTGTTGCATTTTCTTACCACCGGGTATTGACTTTTATCAACTTTAATTCCTTTCATGAACTTGTACCTCTACTTCCTGTATGTTTCCATATCATCAAACCAGAAATGTTTTAAGTGGCCTTCAGCAAATTATGGAAGTCTCCAATGATCTATTATTATTATTATTATTACTATAATTATTATTACTATTATTTTTAGAAAATAAGCAGATTGTTTTCTTGGGCATAGTTTTTTTTATTAATCTACATAGTTACAATGGTCAAGCAGAATTTATAGAATCAGAATAATCCTGAAGCTTTTCCTCTTCCAGCACATTCCTTACTAGCTTCTTATACTTAATTTCTCTTTTTGCAAGCTGGAAACAGAATTACTAAGCAGTGATCTGATTGTCTGAGGTGAGGGAGGGAAACGTCTTTAATATGAGTGTAACAGTGACCAAGAGGTTTAGCATCCTGGGAGAGACAGATGGCATGCTGATGATATTTAGAGTAAACAGTCTTCAATTTTGCTTTGCTGATGTCCAAAAAATAATAAAAAAATGTCATGTAAGCATTGGTATTTTGTAATAATTTTGTATAGTTCACTTAGGGCTGTGCTGTTGATGGCTTTTGGCGTTATGTTAATAGCAAGAAGAAAATCACAGGATAGCTCCAGCTTCAAGATGATTTTTACATGTGTTGTCTCTTTATTATAAAAAAAAAAAATCTTGGAAAGGAAAACCAGGGAGATGAGACATGATCTTCTCGGAAGTTCTCAGAAGACACTTAAAAGACCCACGAGATGAAAGAGACCATGGCCATGGACCATGTCACGGGGGTGTGGAACATGAGATTCTTGCAAGACACGCCCTACTTACAACCAATATCAGATAAGACTACGGGCAGCAAAACACTCAGTTGTGTAAAGGCACGTAGCACACACAGATCCTGTGCTCTCAGCTCATATAAAGCGTATAAGGACAATTAGTTCTAGATGAAACGTCAACGACTAAGCAAAGAAGAAAAAGCAGTGCAGAGAAAAGAGACCCAAAAGTGTTGGAGAGAAAAAAAATGCCGATAAGAGATTATGAAAGCAGTGGAATTCGAAAGGCTCAAAAAAACTATGGCGCGATACACATGCAGAGAAAGGTAAAAAAATATGAAAGCAGTAAAATTCAAAAGTATTGTAGTGTCCCAGCCAGGTTGAAGCCTTTTTTTTTAAGTGACTGTTAGGTCCAATTGAGGGAGGGTGGAGTACAGCACGGAAGACTGACAGCAGGATATTGATTGATGCGGTAAGGGGGGGTGAGACCCGGGGGAGGAGGGGTTGGAGAGGGTGCTAGAAAGTTGTGTTTGGGGTTACGACGTCAGCAATTGCTCAAGTAAAACTTTTGTGCGTCTTTACTATGTCAGTCTGTACTACGTCTCTTTTCGAGCTGGACGTAGAGGTTGCTATAGTATCAAAAAAAAGATAGTAAAGATCACATTAGCTCAATCAAAAGGAAATTAATCATCACGCACCAGGGTAATTGAAAAAACACCAGGACAAAGCGAGGTCAGAAATAAAAGGCAAAGAGTAGAAAACAAAGTAAAACGTCATAAAGATGTTCAAAAACGAGGGGGCGAAACACATGCAGAGCATGTTAGAGATAATGAAAACAGTGGAATTCAAAAGACACAAAAAATGTAGGTGCGATATACATACAGAGCAGGTTCACAGAGCAGAAAAATTCGAAAGTATCAAAAAAAGATAAAGATCGCATTAGTGCTAAAAAAGAGAAATTATTACTCGGTGAAATAACGGAAAGGCAAATAGAGATCAAATATATGGACAAAGGTGATATGTCAGAAGTATGGAAATATTGTAAGGCTTTGAAGTTTAAGTCAGAGACTTGTAGATCGTCTAATTCGTGTTGCCATCAGGGAAAAGTAGTGTTTCTACACAATGAGGAGGCATATCCAAGAGAATGAAAAGATTTGATGTTTGGGGAAAGTGAAATCCACAAACAGTCAGTCAGTCAGTCATTTCCCAATTCGAAAACAGGGTCATGGGGGTCTGCTGGAGCCAATCCCAGCCAGTACAGGGCGCAAGTCAGGAACAAACCCCGGGCAGGGCATCAGCCCACTGCAGAATCCACAAACACTACAGGTAAAATATACGAGTCTACAATAATCTTTTTGCCTTTGCATCATTCAATGCACAAAATGTAGATTTACACAATAATGGACCATACGCTATGAGAATCACGGAGAAGCGAAGCAAATTTTAACAGGTGACAAGAAAGGTAATGTAGTATATATTCAATGAATAACATTATACTCCAAAGGAGATATTGATATGCCATTCGTATTAAAATGTTTACAATTTCCTGCAAGAATAACTTTTGCTATGGCAATTAACAAATCACAGGGACAAACATTAGAAAAAGTCAGATTATTTATTACAGAAAAAGAAACGATAGTCACTCACGGGCAGTTATACGTTGTGTTGTCACAATGTATCTCCAAATACGGAATCAAAATTCAATTCGATCTTAAAGAAAAGGTAATTCTAAATATTGTTTTTACTGAAGCTTTAAAGTAAAACTGCAAAATGAAATTGAAACAATTCCAAAGAAAAAAAAAAGCTTTTAAAATTGTATATCCGATTAACCAAACACTGGAGCTGGCGAGCAGGGACCGAGCCACCTAGTTTAACATAAAACAAAGCCTACTTTGCTAAAATCTGCAAATTTAGCGAGGTACGTACTGTGGCTAGAAAATTATTTCATATTATTGGTGTTTCAATAAATGAACCTTTGTGTGTTATTGATTTCCATGTTTATTATGCATATGAAGTGTAAAAATTGCTGTGCATCAATATAATTTACACAGAGTCTAAGAGACAGGACTTGTTTCCCATTAGTATGTCACTGTGGAGATTACTGATGTGGCTAAAACGAGGAGGTGCAGGGATAAATAAAATGCCCCTTATGAATCCCTTAGTTACAATATCTGGGGAAAAATGAAATACTTTGGAAAAGGCAACAGTACAGCTATCCAGTAATGTTCATACTTTTAGGAGCTGGGGCAAGAGGGACAACCTCTGGAGTGGACATCAAGTCTATATCAATACATATTCACACACACAAACAGCCACTCAGTTAATGCCTGCTATTTAAGCTAAGATGAAAGGCAGTCCCTGGGGTGAAATATGAATGAAATACAACTGTGCCACCGTAATGTTAGTTACAGTACAGGTCTTCATAAGATAGATAGATAGATAGATAGATAGATAGATAGATAGATAGATAGACAGATAGATAGATACTTTATTAATCCCAAGGGGAAATTAATACCAATATGAGGGAAGATGGCTTTGTGTGCATGTGGCTGGCAGTCAGCATTGGCTGTAGTCTGTTTTGTTTTGGATTGTCCTGTTCACATGATTTATATCTACAATGTCTTCTGCAGGTTTATGGTCCACAATCAGACATTGTCAAACTTTTTAAACAAGATCTAGAAGGCCACAGTACTGGATCTACACCTTTTCTGTCAGGTATACCAGCATACCTGTGCCATAAGCCCTACATATTTCTCCAAAAGACGCACCTTAGAAGACAAGGGAAACATGGATGCATACTTCTCAGGAGCCCCGCATGACTAAAAAGTCTCTCACAGGCTGCAAGACGCAGAAAGTTTGTGTGTGGTCATGTGACTGCATGGCTACGTCTGATTGGTGAAACAGAGTCATGTAATTATTGTTGCTACGTCTGATTGGTGAAACAGTCATGCAGTAGATACACCGGTGAGTTCTCTCTTGCAAACATATAGAGTAATGTGTAAATGGAAAAAAGTAATGAGTCGAATGTTACCCAATGTAGCGGAGTAAGAGTAGCATTTCTTCTTCACAAATGTACTCAAGTAAAAGTAAAAAGTATGATGCAGTAAAACTACTCTTAGAAGTACAATTTTTTTAAAAAGTTACTCAAGTAAATGTAACGGAGTAAATGTAACAGAGTAAATATAACCTTTACTACCTACCTCTGGGTGTGAGAAAAGAAAAAGGAAACAGAAGATGGAGGATGCTTATGTGACACTGGAGGGGTCTTTTGAAAGGCTTATTCTACAAATCAAGAGTAAACAAGAAAAGGACACGAGTGGTCATCTCGACAATAATGATGCTAGTGGGACACTTAGGTAGTGATATCATCACTGCTACCACTGCACTCCAGACAATAATTCCACAACAGTTCATCCAGCAACAACACACAGGTCTTGAAATGGCCCTGACTACTACAACACATTGCTTCATCGTCATTTTTTACTACTCAGGTTTAAGAATCCTATCCCAGCCCCCATAACTGAATGTGAGAAAGATATTTTATCCATCCATCCATTTTCCAACCCGCTGAATCCGAACACAGGGTCACGGGGGTCTGCTGGAGCCAATATAGATCACAAGGCAGGAAACAATCCCAGGCAGGGTGCCAACCCACCACAGGACACACACAAACACCAGGGCCAATTTAGAATCGCCAATCCACCTAACCTGCATGTCTTTGGACTGTGGGAGGAAACCCACGCAGACACAGGGAGAACATGCAAACTCCACGCAGGGAGGACGCGGGAAGTGAACCCGGGTCTCCTAACTGCGAGGCAGCAGCGCTACCACTGCACAACCCGAAAGATATTTTATTAAAATAAAATAAAATCTAAAATCTAGAAACAGTGTAAATCTCATTCAGAATCAGGAAAGAATTTAGCAATGCTGTTCTGTAGTAGGAAAACAAGGCCTCTAGTAACCTTTCTCAGCTTATAGAAGGAACTTCTTTACACAGAGCTGTCTGTTTATGCAACTCTCCAAATTTGGAAGAGGGTCGCATGTTGAGACTGATACAAAACAAACATTTTTGGAATATAGTATTGAATGCATATTTCACTGAAATGTATCTCAATCATTGCAACATGCTTTATAACATCAATAAAATTAAAAATGAAACGGTGGAAAAAAAATGACTTGGAATTTATTTTTTGCCATTTATCCACAAACTAGTTTTATTAGGAGTTGTACTACCCAAAACTAGGAATATGCAAAGGATAAAAGTGTTCAACCTGACCTTTTGTGAAAAACCTTAACTGCATACAGATGGGCTGCAATCGGTTAATTGGGTTACTTGCAAAATAAATGATATGCACTGGAAGGCAGAGTGGGTTATTATTTGTAGAATTAGCAGTTTTCAAGTGCTTTTCATTTATACACTCTAAGAAAAGATAATATTTGTACCCTGAAGTGTTTTATGCAAATTATACCACTTCTTCTGAGTGTAACCATTTTTGCCACTATATGTGCTATAATTAATACAGAGAAATATGTGGAATGACATTTTTTTAATAAAGTAAAATAAAAAAAAAAACAATCAAATACAACAGTTTATATATTATAATATACTGAACTAAAGAAAGGTGAAATGTCTTTTTATGGCCACTGTATATATATAACATATTTTCTTAATTCACAAATGGAGCATTTGCCAATTTTGCATGAAAAGCTGAAGAATTCCTTTATTGTTCTTAATGCCACATCTTTAATTCTTAGAGGTTCAAAACATGTAGGCATATAAATTTACCTATCTGACTGTCTGCATTTACTTGTTTAACATCATCTTCACTGAAAATCCATCAGACATTGTTTAAAAATAGGTATATTTTATTTTGTTATTTATTATCTGTGAAAGTTTGTACAACATATTGGAATTGACAGTTTAAAAATAAACAAAGAAAAAACAAATAAAAATATTTTACATTAAATAAAACAGAAGAGAATCACCAAAAAGATAAAGATTACTGTAGGTTAGACTAGTTATGTTATTTCATAATGTTTAATGGATGACCACATTGTACCAAATGTGTTACATGAATAGTTTTTATACTCATACTTACATATGGCCTGTGTATAAACAGTTAACTTTCTAATTCTGCACAAAACATTTTAGATGGCATCTATAATTAAAAAAAAAAAAAAAAAACCTTTCATTTAGACATTTTTAACATGAATTCACTTAACGTTGTGCATAAAGATAAGTATATTCTCATAGATTATCAATAGTATGGTCATTATACATGTTTTCTTCTCAAATTAATTTTTCCACAATATTTTCAATGGTGCTTTCTGGATTTGACAACACAGGTCTGCAAAATTAAACTCATCAAAAAATGTTAATTGTGAATAGTTATTTTTATTTGCATTTATGAACACAATTAAAAATAGAACATTTAAGTACAAAGTAGTACAGATGTAATTAAAATTTATTCATGTACACAATATTGTTACAGATCAATTTAACATTAATATATAATCAATGTAATATTTTCAAACATATAGGTAAAGAAAACAATAATATATATTCATTGACCTACATACTGTATAACCTCCAGTTTTTGTCACTTCTTTTTTGACCAAACCTTTGTTTGCTGGTCTGCCATTTGTACTCTTTTTCCATCATACTGACATCCCAATGTTCCTGGTCCCTGGTCCCTTCTTTCCATGTCCTTGATATCCATATGGAATCTTTCACTCTGCCCCTCACTCTCCACTCCAAGATTTTCAGAGGAAAATTCCAAGTGCAAATCCAAAAAGTGAACTTTGAGACTCATGTTGCAGACCAATTCCTTAATCTTAACTGTTCATTTTTTCACAAGTTCTTTATAATTTGGATCTTTATTTCTCCATAAAAATGTCGAAAATATTTTTTGAATGACACCCAAGCCTCTCATTCCAAGTTGTTCATCACATCTTCAGATTCTGCATCAGAAATCACTTTTCTAATATCAGGATTAGAAAATATGCAGTCTTTCAATTTACCCTCAGACAAGACCAGAAACTTTTGACCATCTAGTAGTAGGAGTTTGACAAACTGCTTCATTAAACCAAGTGATGGTAGCAGCACTTTACCTGGATCCACCAAGATGGGTCGAATGATGTTTTTGGCACCAAGCTGTAACTTTTTTTTCTGGCTGACCTGTCCTTCTGAAGCCAACGTCAATTCTGCTGTACCGCTCAGAGAAAGCATGGGAGTTTTGTATGCTCTGACTGCTGACCCAATAAGATGTTTATTGTAGTTATTTTCTCACTGTTTTGTTTTAAACATAATACATAAATAATGTAAGAAAGTATTAAATTCAAACAAATTATCATTAAAATAAAACACTGGTATTTGATTAATTATAGTGCATAAACAATAAAAAGGTAATTGACAGTTAAAAAATGTGTTTTGTGAAAAAATGTTACGTGATGGAGAAAGGTGTTTTTCATTTTTGAGTTCAGTGCCCAAATATATATAAAAATCAAATGAAATAATGAAAATAATATTACATAATACAACAATTTGTATGCCTGTGTTATGTTTAGAATCGCGGCTAGTCCTTTTAAGTCATCCATTTTAGTATCCTATGTTTAACAATTATTGGATAATCAACAAAAACATTTGAATAATTTACATTTTTCATTGCATAACTAGGTACAAAACCTATTGCTTTTAACTTTAACAATCTTTACAAGTTAAATCTTTTGACCCTGGCAAGAATTCTTCATAGTGTATGGACAAGTTTAAAGTCCTGCCTTTATAGTCCATTGCACTTTGTCTTCTACTTTCTTAGTCGTATTCAACATTAAAGCAAACTTTGATTCTTATGTTTGGCTTCAGTCAAAACTTTTATTATATCACTTGCTAACATTGCCAGATTCTGTCTTCGATGTATCAACTACTTCACTTGCACAACTTCTCAGCTGAAATAGTACAGTCCTGATTTAATGTATGAGAAATTAACAAAGTATTTGCAGATCATAAAAGGTTGAAAATAAACAATTAATCAATGATGATTAAATTATTAAATGATTAAATTATTAAACTCAACGGTGAGTAAAGATGTAAAAAGTGACCAATCTGGAGTCTGACAGCCACCTTAATATTTCCATATTACTGAAGCAATACTGTAGTACATGCTGTAAAAATATACTTCAAAACATTTCCTTGAATCTTTGCTTATTTTTCATTTTTGAATATTCTATTTTCAAAATATAAATTTGCTGCAGAGAATGGCCTAGACAGTCAAGGTCAGGTTGGTGAGGCAATGCAAGGTTATTCAGAGTCCCAATATTAAAAGTAACACTTCTGTGAACCATCATTAAAATTCATTGTGGTAGTAAAATTTGGCAGGAGGTTTAGAGTATTAACATGTGAGGATTGTCTCCAAAGAACAAAAAATAAATAAAATAAAGGCAATGAAGCATTCTTTCATGCATGGTGTGGAATAACATTTTTTTGTGCTAAACACACAATATTAGCCTATTATCCATCCATCCATTTTCCAACCCGCTGAATCCGAACACAGGGTCACAGGGGTCTGCTGGAGCCAATCCCAGCCAACACAGGGCACAAGGCAGGAACCAATCCCGGGCAGGGTGCCAACCCACCGCAGGACACACAAACACACACCCACACACCAAGAACACACTAGGGCCAATTTAGAATCGCCAATTCACCTAACTTGCATATCTTTGGACTGTGGGAGGAAACCAGAGCACCCGGAGGAAACCCACGCAGACACGGGGAGAACATGCAAACTCCACGCAGGGAGGACCCAGGAAGCGAACCAGGGTCACCTAACTGCGAGGCAGTAGCGCTACCTCCGCTCAGCCAATACAGGGCACAAGGCAGGAACCAATACCAGGCAGGGTGCCAACCCACCGCAGGACACACACAAACACACCCACACATCAAGCACACACTAGGGCCAATTTAGAATCGCTAATCCACCTAACCTGCATGCCTTTGGACAGTGGGAGGAAACCCACGCAGACACGGGGAGAACATGCAAACTCCACGCAGGGAGGACCTGGGAAGTGAACCCGGGTCTCCTAACTGCGAGGCTGCAGCACTAAAACTGCGCCACCGTGCCGCCCTATATTAGCCTATTATTATAGTAAAATATATGATAAAGCCAGCGCAAAGTGTTGTTGATATCGGTTTTAGTGGGGGTGTGCAATCCTCAATCATAGTACTTCACTTTCTGGCAGGGACCCATATGGCAAGCTGTGTGCAGGATGGTGAGAGATGGCAGGAAGTTGCACTACTTTGGATGGACACTTGGTGGGACAGGGGGTGGTTGAGTCAGTCTTAGGCAAGACCTCACCTCGGACCTTGTCACCATGGGTGGCCCTACCAGGAATGCACAACTCCCAACAGCATTGTTCAGGGGATCATTAATCTTCATTCACACAAACGACTCCACCACATTAAGGTGCTGACTCTGTTAACAGTACACTGGCTAAAAAAAGTATTGTATGATACAACAACAGACTTCGCTGTGGGTCATCATTTTTTAAATAAACCTGGTTTCTATTTATTTGGACATTTGATCTGCTGCACATTGTCCAGCACAACTGAACCCAAAATGTGGTGTATGTCAAAAGAAACAAACATCTTTGGCAATATTCTCATTTGTTTATTTCAGCAACTAAGTGGTAACTGAATGATTAACTGACATGAGAACTTTCATTTTTATACGCCTAATTTGAAATAGGTTAGTCTGGTAACACAGTTGTCGGCAAATCAGCCTCACAGCACCAAGAACTTGGGTTTTATTTAGTTGGAAGTTTGCATGCCTTGCATTTGCTCTGCGTGTCTATGTGAGTTTTCCAGAAGTAATCAGGTATCCCTCCACATCCCAAATATTTGCATGTTAGGTCTACTGTCTGGTGTGTGTGCTTGAGTGTGACCTGTGACAAATTAACACACCATCTAGATTTTATCAGTCTGTGATACTGTTGGGATAGGCTTCAAATCCCAGCAATTCACTAATGGAGAAAAAAAAATTATTCAGTGAACAAATTGATGACTGTAGCATAGCTAACGTAAGCAGTTGCAGGACCCATATCCATACTAGTGACATACAGTATATGTTTGCCTCATGTTTCTTTCATGAAGACACATCACTAGATACCTGACAACAGCACAGAAGAAAAACATGCCCCTTTCAACAATAAATTTTTAAGAGGGAACCCACCTGCCACACGACTGGGTGTAGCAGTTAATGATAACTTGTGCAGGAGATGACTATACAAAACCACAATACCAACTTTGATGATGAAATGTTGAGAGGGAACTTTCAACCTTGAGCCCTACCATGCAGGATGCCACCACCACTCCAATCAAAGTGTACCCAAACGTGGTACAACAGTGTGGGGATTGACTAGAACAGTGGCTCCCAAACTCAGTCCTGGGGATAAACCATGGCTGCAGATTTTTGTGCCAACCAAATTCACAATCAATGGTAATAACTGATAAAAACTGATCTCATTTAACTCTTTGAGGGCTGAATATTTTTTCCAAAAAACTCAGTTATCTGAAAAGCACACAAAGCAATGGTTTCTCACATAAACAAAGATAAAATGTCTGTCGCTGCGTGATGTGGCTGCTGTTGCCATCAATTTGTGGTTTGTGGCGGCTGTGCAGGAGCAGATCAGTGGCAAGCAGGAATGCACAGTAAGCTGGCTACCTGGCTGCCTTCGTGCGAAGGGTGGGAGGTGGTGGCATTTGCACTGCGACGCAGTCTGGTTTACACCTCTTGTCATTGTAAGAGGCAGTCCTCCCAGGTGAACATTGCCATAACGCATCAGCTGCACAATCGTGTTCAGAACCAAAATCAGCTGATGCCAGTATTTCATTTTCGATCTTCATCTCCAGATCACTTGCATCAAAATCAGTGTCTGACAAGTCCAATTGAGCAATAATACACAAAACGTCGTCCACGTGGTATTTTGTTTTGTGCGTTCGCCTTAATCTCTCGCTGGATGTCGATGCCATTTTAGAGGTTGTTTGGTCTTCGCTACTCATGGAAGCGCAAGGAATCGAGGTCAGATCAGCAAAGCTAACTTTCCTTCTAGCAAAGAGAGTCTAACCAAAATGGAAAGGTGAGTTTTGCTGTTGTTTACAGCTGATTACTGTCCTCTATGCCTAAATTTTGACAAAAGTCGACATCCGCTCAGAAAGAGTTAATTAGATGGTCTTTTTTTCTCTTCTCATATTCCGTATTCAGAAAAGCACAGCAGTATGATTTTTATATTAATAAGACATTTAGAAATATTTCTACACTTGCCAATCCTTTAAATGCTTAACTCACATTTGCTGTTTTCCTATTCTGTCTCTTTTTTCTGCGTAGCTTACTCACTTCATTGTATCCTAAAAATGTTAATTTACAACAAGGTGAGAAGACACTCATGTAAAAGACACTGAATGATGAAAGGCTGCAACTACTTGAGAATCAGACCCAATAATTAGTAAATAATGGATTAAATAATCAGAACAGCTGGAAAAGCAGAATGAAAATATTGTTAAAAAGTAAAAAAAAAGCCTTCATAATCTCCATATAACTGCTAAGTACATTTTAATTAAAAGTTACCAAACTTACTTTTGTAATTTGTACATTGACCCAAAAACACAGAAACTGGGAAACAATAGTTCACTTAATTAGGCTAGGCAGGGACAAAAACCTGCAGCCACCTGGGGTCCCCAGGACTGAGTTTTGGAACCACTGGCCTTGAACAGTACCTTTTCTATAGCTCATCCTGCGCAATTTAAACAAGAGGATGCATTACCCTTTTTTTCACAGAGGTTTGTAATGCAAACAAGAAAGGGGAAAAAATAGCTCTAATTACAATCTTTTGCTACAATAATGTTTCCTATTTCATGGCATTACGACCCATAAAATGGGTTCTAAGTTTAACTACTTCTGTATCCCTGCGGCAGAAGAAAATGATGACTGCTAAGAAAACAGTAGGAAATTATACAGCAGAAACTTGATGTTTCGGTTATGGGAAATGCATAATTTCTTCTTCATTTCTGTTTATAGTTTGAAGACGTTGTCACTTCATTACAGGAATTTAAAATTATACTTTCACAGGAGCACACCTGCCTATCAAATGGCATCTTCAGTTATTAACATGGTTAGAGTAATGGAGGCAGCAAAGCTGCATAAGCTCAAAGAATATTGTGGTGTTTTAAGAACATTAGGTGCATGTGGAACTCTAGGAAAAAAAGCATATCATCCACGCAAGCTTTTGTAAGTGCCAGATGCTCACAATAACTCTGTCATAAAAGAAGCAATAACCATAAAGGAAAAAGAAGAGAAAAAAAAACCCCACCGCATTACACTTTTTCAATATCATTAACTTCAGGAGCATGACAGGCTGAAAGCTAATAATGAATGTACAGGGATTTGTGTATATTAAAACTAGCTCCACTGCTAAAGTGTATTTAGGCACTCTATGCTAGCTTTCAATATTAAAAAGCAGGACTGCTTAATTGATAATTAATTTAATTATTTCACACTTTTCTTGAATGCAGTAATACAAAAGTAATTAGTCAGTTTGACTATTCTAAAAATGGAAAGTAGTGAAACTCAGTGGCACTTTCGGCTACATTCAAATACGCAATGCTATGATGTACTATTATACGAATTATCACAATACATTATTATATCTAAAAGAAATTACACTATTATTATTATTTTTTAAATTATTATATCAAAAGAAATTACACTCTTATTATTTATTATTGTTATTATTATATCTAAATGAAGATGACTGTGTAATAAAAGTCAGCTTGTTTGGGGGATGCAAACAAAACACTAAACTTTTCTAAATAAACTTTTAGTAATGATGCTAATTTAATTTTTATTTTTTGCTAAATAAATCACAGATAATGTATATGTAAATATGTCCATCTAGCTATCATCTGTTTTCTGAATCTGTTTATTTCTTTTCAGGAATATGGTAAAGGTGTTTCTTCTGCATCAAAGCATCAATCAACACTTAAGGGGACACCAGTCCAATACTGGGCCCAGCCATGCAGACACCCATCCTCACTGATATACTCACACCAGTGCTAGATTACATCCATCTGTTCATTAATTGGCTAGACCCACCTAATACTAATATACAATTGTCAGTGTCCAGGATATAGCATTGTTACATTAGACACAAGGAAAAAAATAGCCATGGATGGGACACCAGTTTCTTATAAGAAACACAAATGCACAACACTCATACAAATTTTATCATAAAACATCAGGCCAATTCACATCCACCTGTCCATATAAACCCATTATTAAACATATAAAAATGTATAGTTATATGTTATTTTAATTATCACATTTATGAGGTATCTAAAGATTTGGTAATGTTTGAAGACAAATTAATGCAGAAGTGGAAAGAATACTCATACTCTATTAAGATAGTAACCCAACTGGGAAGCAAAACCCTGAAGGTATAAGGCAAAATCGTAATCATTGTGCTACTCTGCGGACCACAATCAAAACTATTTACTTCCACCATATTACCCTTTGCAGCTGCTCTTCCTTCTGGAGGGCTGTGGAAGCAACACGCTAAGCTGTAGAGGCCAAGTCACTTTGTATCCAGGAACTAATCCCCTTCCCATGATTAAGGGAGGCATCCAAGGGCTATCCACAGTATTGTACATATACCTACATCATTATAGCCTTTTCTTCATGATTTAAAGAAGCAGAAATACTCCTTCAAGCTCCTCTTGTATCACTTAACTTCTCACCCTTTAACATTATAACTGCCATGCAATTTTATGTACTATAACCACTAAGGATTTGCTAAGTGGTGTCTGAACCATTTGGTTCTCACTACTGGTCCATTAACTAGACATGCAGCTAGCACATCTGTAATGCCCTTTCCAAAAAACAGAGTGAAGATAAGGATAAATAATTTATGGACACAGAGCTTCTTGTTTGCATATATTTTGGCTTAAAATGTTAGCTTGTATTTTTAATTAAGAAAAAGAAAGATTCTAAAGTCACACTACTGCTCAGCATATCATTGCTTCAACATTTTTCAATCAGCTGGCTACATGAAATAACAAATGAAGAAAAAAGAAAACATTTTTTTTTATAATAACCATGCTGAAATATTTTTCACAATAGTATGTAAGCAGCAAGTGACATGATAGAAATCCACATAAGCAGTATGTACAGATTTTTGGTGTCAGTTGTAAGCAGCTCCCTTACACAAAACAGTGGCACTCCGTCCACTTTTCTTTTGTTGCCTGTGCATCCTCCTTCCTGCCTCTGTATTTTATTGGTGTCTGCATTCGTGGCCATCACTTGTGCTGCCTTTCATGGGGGTTCAGCAGTATGTTATTTTGTTTACAGTACGGTACAGAGCAGGCTTACTTTTTGGCAGGCAGGTAGTTGATTTGCCATAGAAAGTGATATTTCTCCCATAGCTTATGATAGGTTCAATGAGTTGCTGCACTACAATTGCACACTGCCTTTCCCTGGTAATCGAGTGAGATCTTTCTCCAAATAGGATATAGCACTTTGCATATTTGTTAATTATATCAGTTGCTGTCCAAAATTTGTTGGGTTTGCTTAAATTATTCTGAGTGAAACGGCATCAACAATTCATCCAGAATAACTATTCATTAATGGTTATATTCTGCCCTGAATTATAACACATTATCTAGTTTGATACAAAGTGTGCCAAGTACTTGTTATAGAAGAAAACTTGTTAGTATACTAAAAGGGACAGTTTAGGATAAAAAACACTTAATTTGAGCATGCATCTTCCATTAATCCATTGTCTGTATGTGGTTATGTCTGTGTTTCAGCATTTCAATATATTATACTATATTTAAACTGTATTTAAATCAATTTTTTTTCTCCCAAAATTGAACCTCATTAACAACCAAGTCCCACATTCCACTTGTCCTTCCAGCTTCAGCCATGGTACAAATGTAAATTTTTGTCAGCATCTTCATGTAGCACAGATTTATTCTTGCATATGCATGCATTCTGAAGTCTGGACTTTTAATGTGCAGTTTACTTTATCAATGCTATGCCATCGCATGTTCTCATTTCCCCATATCATATTGATTTTGGCATTTACAGTGTATCTACTAAGAAAAAGTCAATGTAGGACCAGGACAAGTGCTAATCCTAAGGATTAGGATTAGGTCGACTTTATTATTTCAGAGGGAAATTTGTTTACGGCAGGAAAGAACTAAAATCATTGTTAGACAGCTCCAATAGATAAACAAAGACACAACATTTGACAACCAATGTTATTGCATAGACACACACTCAAGATCAATACAAAAAAGCATAATTACTATCAAAGATAATACTGCAGAATTTAACAATTAGCAGCATCCATTCAAGTAACAGAATTTAAAATGCATTATACAGTAGCTCTAGGAATAAAAGAGTTTCTAAACCTTGTAAAAGGCCCTATATATGCGCCCGACACAGACTCACAACGGAGGCAGGTGTAAAATCAACAAAAGATTTTATTTTCATCAGCTGTGGTCCACATCTTCCCCGTGTACCTCAGCCCTAACACAGTCCCAAAACACCAACACAATAAATCAAAATAAAGCACACCACACTCTTTTCCCCCACCATTCTTCCCAGGCAACCTCGTCCTCCTCCTCCCGACTCAGGTTCCTGAATGGTGGCTGCTGGCTCCTTTTATTAGGCACCTGGAAGTAATCCAGGTGCTTGATGGCCGAGTCCCGGGTGCACTTCTGGCGGCACCTGCGGAACCCAACAGGGCTGCACCAAGCTCCAACTCCCATGCAGCCCTGCGGGAGTCCAAAGTACCACTGCAACCCAGGGAGGCTGCCATCTAGTGTCCAGGAGGAGATACTGAGTTAAGTCTCCCATGCTTGCTCCCCCGGAACATATGCTGAAGGGGCCATCCGCCACAGCTGGTTGCTCTTTACCTGTAAAAACCTAAATCTGCAGACTGATGGCAACAGCTAGAATTTAGAGAAAAGAGGATGGCTACTGTCTGACAGAAGTGAGTTGGCTTTCTTTCTGACCTGTTTGCAATGGTTGTAAATTCAAGGACATTTCAAATATGGAGTGTAATATTGGAGAGAGCTCCTCTGCACAGTAATGAAGCAGATGGCCACTTATTCCATCTGGATCTGAGCTTTTTTGATTTTTGTTTGTTTAAAGACCTTTCTAACATCATTCTGGTCAAAGAAGGGCTGACTCCTGGCTCCAGTCTTCATTCTGTTCTTTTGCTGACTTACTTCTGAAGCAAAATCCTGTGGTTCAAATCTTGAATAGAACTCATTTAAGTTTTGCACCAACTAATAGTCAGTTTTGACCCTTTCCAGTTCAACTCGAATATTGCTTTTTGCCTGAATGCCAGTCATCATCTTCATTCCATTCCATAATGCACCCAGGTTATCAGTCCACATTTCATTCTCTATCCTGTCCTAATACTTCAGCTTTGCCTGCTTTATTTCATGTTTCATCTCCTTCCGTAATTCCTTCTGTTCAGTTAATGTTCCATGTTGAAATGCCCTATTTTTTCAGGTTATCAGTTGTTTTAGATCTCTGGTAATCCATGGCTTGTTTTTAGTGTATGTTTTGGCTGATTTTGTGGGTTACATGGTGTCCTCACAGAATTGTGTGTAACAGGTTACAGTATCAGTCAGTTCATCAATGTCAGCACAGGATTTTTCTAACACTGACCAGTCAGTGTACTCAAAACAGTCACGCAGGCACTCAACAGAGTCCTCATCCCAGACTTTAATTTGTTTTGATTTCCAGCTTTTCTCTCTTAAAAACAGGTTTATAGATTGGAATAAGACAGACACAGTAATTATCTATTGAACACAGTGGCAGTTTTGCTTTCAATTCATAAGTGCCTTTGATGTTCCAGTTGCACTCATCAAGTATTCGGTTTTAACGAATTGGGCAAGTGACATAGCAAAGTGTTTTGTTTGGTGCACACTGGTTAACGTCTTACAAATATAAAGTTCAGAGTGTTGGGAGACAGCGATTCAAGCCTCTGTATTACTCTGTAGATGGTGTTAACGGCCTCACTCTCCATTGCCCTCATCATGAAAATCTGTGGAAACTCTCTGGGCAGATAAATGGGGTGCAAAGAGACAGACAGTGTGTGGCGCCTGGTGTGGTGGAAGTGCTGCATGGGCACCTGGAAGCACTCTAGGGGCATTTGGTTCCTCTTCCAGCAGCACTTCCTGGTGCTGCCATCCAGAGCTCCAGGATCGTCCAGGCACCCCCTGGCAGTGGCCACGGACCCCAACAGGGTTGAGCTTTTAAACTCCCCATTCATGGCCCTGATGTAATCCAGGGGGCTGCCCTCTTGCACCCCGGGAAAGATATTGCCCCTCTCCCAGTTCTTCCCTTCTCCAGACGCCCCAGTGGCGCAAGGTCACCGGTTGTCTGCCACAAGACCTACATAAATGAAAGTAACTTAGATCTCTTTATTTCTTTTTACTGTATTACAAATTATTTATGGTATTTAGTTTAGTTTGTCTTGTTAGCCTAGTATTAAACAAAAAAAAAACTAGTGACTTAATTGAATTTATCAAATACATAACACATTATTAGAATATGTTGTCAAACATCATATGAAAACCAGATTTAAAAAGGGATGCATGTCATTGGTGGCAAGAGTCCAGTAAATAACACAACCATGAATCAACATGTTTTTCTCTGCCCACAACAAATCAATTTTATAGTCAGACCACAAGGAAAACTGAAACTAATTATTACAGAGGATAAGCCTACGATTTCTGTTATTGCTCACTCCTCCAAAGCTTATTACTTGCTAAATAGATTCTTGATTACCCGTGAAAGAAAAAAAAAGAAACTTCTTAGCAGTGTAGAAGGCGGTGATTTGACAGTTTATTCAAATAATATCAATATCTAAAAATAACCCAATATTGCTGGAATTATTGCTGTAATGAGTTTTTTAATGAAATGCGCATTTAATTTTATGAGGCAGGAACATGTGTGAAAGGAATTTAATTTCAACAGGCTCCCAATCTGCAGCTAATAAGTTAACTGCTTTATCAAAAAATTTGACTTGCTGTTAAAAGAAATGCCCTTTATCTCCCAAGACGTGACCTTCACATCTACCACTAACAGCCACAATATGAAGCAACACCTTTTAATCAATACTCACAGCAAGCCTATTGGAGTCTTACTAAGCTGTAAAAAAAGTATAATTTACTTTTCTCTTCAAAATCAGTATGAGTATTTTGATTTAATAACAGCTAGTTAACTATGTTGCATGGAAGACTTCAAGAATTAAGCAAACTTGGCAATTTCTTTGCAGCAGGGTAGTAGGTGTTTCTTACTTTTAAAGTAGCAGAGTATCCAAGAGCAAATGCATACTTAACATTTGTCCTTCTGATTTTTTCCTTTTTTTGCTTCATTCTTAAAATTTACTTGAATAAAGCCTTACATCGTCGATACCATAACAGAATAATCAACCAATGCAATGTTGTTAAAAATGTAGAGCATTACTAATTGTTGAATTATTAATATTGACTCAATCCCTAAAATGTTTTATTACTGTCTTCTTTCAGATGATATTAATAGTATAATTAGTTTTCACTTGATTTAATCTTTGTAATGATGTATTGATAACATTTTGAAACATTGCTTCCATTTCAAGAAATCAGAATTTGCTGTGGGCTGACTGTGGTTAATCTGTAGTGCTTAAAAAGGGTGAGAATCAAAATGGCTGTATTACATTTTCTCTTACTTATTTTAAATAATTGAGAGAACTCCTGCAAATATGTTTTGCAACCTGTGTAAGCAATAAATATGATTAGTTGATTACACTGGACAACAAAGGTTTTGCTTCTGGAACACTTTTGGGTGTATTTTATCCTACTGATCATAAAAATGAACCTTTACATTTTCTTATCATGTGCTGTTTTATTGCAGTCATCTATTTTTGTAATTTCTCATATTATAACTTGTGACAGGCGCCTGGCGTCCATGCCCAGTTGGGACTCCCCTGCACACTGTATTCAGGGGGAGCAGCCCTGGACAGTGCAATACCTCCCCCTGGACGCTAGATGGCTGCCCCCCTGGGCTGGTGTAGTGCCTCAGTTTCCCACAGGGCTCCCTGGGAATTGGAGTTGGGGGCAGCCCTGTTGGGTCCCGCAGGTACTGCCAGGGGGTGCTGTGTTTGGGACTCCTGAGCCCGTATGGGCAACAGCTTCATCACACCTGGAAGTGCCACCAGATCTTGGTGATCAAACACCTGGAGCACTTCCAGGTGACCTATAAAAGGGAGCCAGCAACCACCACTCAGCGGCCAGAGTTGGGTGGAGGAGGACAAGGTTGTGAGGGAGGAGTGGCGGTGTCAAGAAAAGTGTTTGTGATTGTGCTGCACTGGTGGTTACTGGTGCTTGGGACTGTGTTGTGGCTGGGGGGATTACGGGGAAGACGTGCCCTCCAGCTGAAGAAGAATAAAAAAGCATTTTATTTTACACGTGCCTCCAGTGTCCAATCTGTGTCGGGTCAGGCGCAATATAGTGCCGTGTACAAACTATACATATACACTACATCAATTACAACTAGATTATCTGAGATGATGTAAAAGTAGTGGCACTGTTGCTAGGAATGAAGTTTGGCTACACCAAGCACAGATGTTTCATTTCCGAATGGGTCAGACATGCTAAATTGTCATATTGCATTAAAAAGAAATGCCCACTCTTTAAACATTTCATTCCAGGGGAAAAAAATATCTCACAAAAACCACTTGTCCACCCAGCAATCCTCTTCATGTAAAACTTTGACTGCTAATAAAGTTCAAGAAAGCGATGAACAAACAACAGTTTTGATATCTGAGACATATGTTTTCATGAATAACCGATGACAAGATTAGGGAAGGCTTTTTTGGTAAAAGTCATCTAAAACAAGTCATCTATGACAAGTGGTTCGAAGGATGTTGAGAATTATCTTGGCAAATACAGAGCACCACACTACATCAAACTGCTTGACAACAGACATTCTTTTATAATAAACTGCAACATGTTTTTAAAGATGCATTTTCTACATTCCTTTTCCCTGCTAATCTTGCTGCACTCAGTGATGAGTGTAATGAAAGGTTTCGCTAGGACACTGCAACAGGGTGAGTGGAATCCATCAATGCTGGCTGACTCATTTATTTCATTCTGAAATAAATGTGGGGTGCAAACAAAAATTGGCAGCAAAACATTTTTAGACTCCACAGAATTAATGCATTGAGTCAGCATCATTAACCTATTAAACATTCCAAATTTAGTGAAAGATATTTTCATGTTTCTTCAAAGTCCTACATGATGCACTCAACCTGAAATTATATATCTGACCAGCTTGAAGCTCTATATTGTAATCAACAAAACCTTTTCAGGAAGAAAAACCTTTGAAAAGATTTTTTTGCCCAGTGATTGGTTGTTTAGACACGTACAGTAAGTGGTGAGGTTATTGTGTGTACGAAAAAAAAAACGTTCATTTTTGCTACATGGATCTTGCATCTTGTGTATGAATCCCTTACCTTGTTGCTGTTTTGTTGAAATTTGCATACTTACACTTATCTACCAGGGTTATTTCTCTGGGTTTTCCATTTTCCTCTCATATTCCAAAGACGTGCATGTTAAATTAATGGGGAATTCTAAGACAGTGATGTTTTAAAGGGCCCTATGAAGGAATGGCTCTCCCTATGGGGTTTATTCCTGCCTTCCTTCAACTGATGCTGCTCTAATTGGTTTCCCTAACCTTTCTGTTACTCTGAATTTTATTTGTCCACGTCTGAATATCTAATGTTTATCCTACATTAATGCAGGATGACAAATAGCATCCAAAAAGCACTAGAGCTTTGCAATTACTAGTTACAGTGAGCTGCATTCATTTCAGATTTCATCTAAATACAACCTCACTGAGACTTCACTTTTGTCAGTTATGCAAAAAGAAACCCCGGCAATACTTTACAAAAGGTTTCGGCACAATGCACCTCCAACAGTGATGCTAATAAAGTTTTTATGCTTACATTAAAAATGTATTATTAAGATATTAGTTTCATGACATTTTATAACAGTACATGTTACATTATTACATGATCTAATATTATATATCCTGACTCTCAGGTTGAAATAAAATCTCCCCATCATATTATTCATAAGACTCAATTTGCTGTTGTATTTTTTTTTTTTTTTTTACCAACAGCCTAAAAGAAAATATCCCTCACAGGAGTGAAGAGAAGAACAACTCTTTCATTTGAATCACTTTATATGCTAGAATGTATGCAGTATAATAATACGAGTAATGTATTACAGGTAAAGAATACATAATGATTGGCAAACGTAATAATGGTTTTAAACTTTTAAAGAATATTTTTGTTAGAGTTTTTTGGGATTCTAGAAGTACAACTTTGTGAGGACTATTGTGGAATACAAAGTTAATTCAAATTATGTTCTTTGTTGCCAGGTTATGTTACGACTATATAACACCCTAAAAACTGGATTAAGATACTATGGTTAGATAAAATGTTTTTGTTTATAAAGAATGACCAATGCATGGCAATGGATAGTACCTTTTATAGCAAGTTTAATATGCTGCATTACAGTAGTTGCAGATTCCAAGGTTTCTAAAACTTTTTGGAAGTTTTTTTATTGGAAATCTGTTTGCAGCCATTGAACAAAAAATTCTCCAAGTATAAAACTTCCTCAAGACATTCGTCTAATTTAATATAAGATTGTAAGAGATTTTACTTAAAGAAACCTGCATGAGTTTCCTCAACATCCTTAAATAACTACAGTAGGGAGTATACTTTCTACCAATGTTGAAGGCACAGGTAACATTTCTAAACTTTACATTTATTTTCATTTTTTTCAAAAGAGTACACAACTTGATAATTTGGGGCAGTGCTTAGAAAGGGCTGTTTCAATTACAGTTTTAGATGGTGAATTAACTATTGATAAAATAAACTCCTCATCCATTGTGTGAAACCATGTCTACTTTAAAATGGTACATTGTGCAAGGAATCTAATTCTTAGGGTCAGAAGTTCTGAGGATGCCTCACATTAAACTTCATTATAATAAAAAGTATTATTATTATTATCCCAATTGCTTTGGATACACAACAATCCCCACCCTACTAAACATTTTGAATATTTTAATGAACAATCTATTGTGGTACTTTATATTACTAGCATGTTGCCTTATCTTGTTTAATTGGAAAAATCCTTATCCATCTTTGTAATATTTTTAAGTATATTCTTTTTTGCTTAAAATTAGAAATAAATTCAGTTTAAAATTGTTCAAGGTGTCTTTAGAATACGGCAAAAACTTACAGTGTCTATAAAAAGTATTCAACCCTTTTGGAAGTTTTCTCATTTTATTGTTATACAACTTTAATTCACTATGGATTTAATTTGGCTTTTTGACACTGATCAAGTGTAAAAAGACTCTTTAATATCAAAGTGGAGACAGATCTCTGCAAAGTAATCTAAATTAATTACAAATATAAATCACAAAATAAATGTGACCCCTTTATTATGGCATGCCTAAATCTTCACTGGTGCAGCCCATTTTAGAAGTCACATAATTAGTTCAATGGACATCACTTGTCTGTTGTTTCTATTGATTGTAGTAAAAATGTACTTTATCTAAAAGGTCCAGAATGTGATGCAGTATGGTGACCTAATCTACACAATGGAGACAAAACAAGATTTAAGCAACACTTTGAAAAGCACAAGTCAGGGGATGAAGACAAGAAAATATCCTAGCCACTGAATATCCTTTGGAGTCCAGTTAAATCAAGCTTAAGAAAAGGAAATAGTATGTCACAGCTGTAAGTCTGCCTAGGGCACTCTGTCCACAAAAACATGAAAATGACTATTTAGGGAAACCACCAAGAGACCTATGAGAACTCTGAAGGAGTTACAGAATTGTGGTTCAGCAACTGTTGCCTGGGTTCATCACCAGTTGCAGCTTAATGGCAGAGTGATATTTAAAAAATGCACATGACATCTCAGCCAGAATTTGGCAGAAGGCACATGGGAGACACGGAAGTCAGCTGGAAGGAGGACCTATGACCTGATGAGACCAAAGTTGAGCTTTCTGGTCATCATTCTAAACAGCATGTTTAAGGATGCAGTTTATCAAAAACACACCATTCAACTGTGAAACATAGTGGAGGAAACATCATACTGTGGGGATGCTTCTGTCAGCAGGCTCTGCAAATCTTGAAAGGGTGGGGTGTAAAATGAAAACAGTAAAATATATGGAAATCCTGATATAGTCAGCAGGAACCCAATATCTTGGGGGAAAGTTTGTATTCCAGTCAGTCAACAACCCTCAGCATTAAGCCAAAGCTACACAAGGATGGCTGCAAAACAACAATGTTAATGACTTGAAGTGGTCAAGTCAGAGGAGAGTTCTTAATCCAACTGAGAACCTGTGGTTGGACTTGAGAAAGGCTGTTCACTTATGATCCTGATGATTCCTGACAGATCTTGAGCAGGTTTACAAAAAAGAATGTGGAAAATTGATGTGTCCAGATGTGTAAAGATGATAGAGACTTGTGAACACAGACTTAAGGCTGTCATGGCTGTCAACATGCATCTAATAAATTCTGATTTGAAAGGGATGACTACTTATGCAATCAGCTAGTTTGTATTTTATATATTTGTAATTAATTTAGACCACTTTGCAGAGATCTGTTTTCACTTTCACATTAAGAAGTCTTTTTTTCATTTATCAATGTCAAAAAATGCAAGTTAAATCCACTGTGATTTAATGTTGTATAATAAACAATGTGAAAACGTCAAAGGTGGTTACTACTTTTTTTTAAAAATTTTATTGTAATCATTCCATACAAATAGATACATTTTTATAAAAAATAGGATTGAAAATTAATTGAACCCCAACCCTGAGAAAGACAGCATGAACAACGGAGTAATAGCTTGTAGCAAACCTATATTGATGAGTTTAATACGGCAATAGAAATGAATGGAGAAGAAAAAGAAATGCAGAGAGAATTATTCCTTCTTATTCTAAAATATTATTGATTAGATCCTGCCAGGTTTTGAAAAAGTTCTGTACAGATCCTTTAAATGAGAATTTGACTTTCTCCAATTTCAAATAGTATAAAACATCGGTTTCCCACTGACTTAAAAGAGGAGAGTTAGGAGTCTTCCAATTTAGCAAAATAAGTCTGCATGCCAAAAGTGTAGTGAATGCAATCATAGTTTGTTTGTCCTTCTCCACTTTAAACCATCTGGAAGAACCCCAAACACAACTGTTAATGGGTTAGGAGGGATTGTGAGACCAAGGCTGTCTGAAAGGCACTTAAAAATTTTGTTAATTTGGTGCAGGCCCAAAACATGTGACTCTTTGAGGCTGGGACTTGATTGCAGCGTTTGCAGGTTGGATCCTGCCCTGGAAACATTTTGGACAGTTTTAAGCGAGACAGATGTGCTCAATATATAATTTTGAGTTGAATAATTGTATGCTTTGCGCATATGGAGCTCGAGTGAATTCTCTGCATTGCTACCTTCCACTCCTTTTTTGATATATTAAGAGATCTTTTTCCCAGTGTCCTCTTGGATCTTTGAAAGGGAGGGACTGTAAAATAATTTTATATTGAAGAAATGGTGTTTAAGTCCTTGAAATTGAGCAATATTTTTTCCAGCATAGAGGAGGGTGCGAGATGTGGAAAATCGGCCAGGTTCTGTTTAACAAAGTTTCTAATTTGAAGATAGTGAAAGAAATGTGTAGCTGGAAAGTTAAATTTGGAATGTAATTGTTCATAGGATGCAAAGATGTTGTCTATATAAAGATCTCTAAGCAATTTAATCCCAAATCTTTTCCAGATATTAAAAATTGCATATGTTTGTGAGGGTTGAAAGAGGTGGTTCTCTTGCAGAGGTGCCACAGATAAAAGATTCTCCATCTTAAAATGCTTTCTACATTGGTTCCATGTTCTGAGCGAGTGAAGTACAATTGGATTGTTAGTATATTGGCAATAACTTGCATTTATTGGGGCGCAAAGCAGGGAATATAAAGAAGTACTGCAGGATTTTAGTTCTATTGCAGACCAGGTCTGTGTATGTTCATCTATTTGTGTCCAGGTTTTTATAGCTTGTATGTTTGCTGCCCAGTAATAAACTTTTTATAGGCACAATGAATAAATAAATAAATGTTAATATACAGTTTCAGAATCTTCTTCTCATAGAACAATTTGTTGTGACACATTTTGCAAATTTAAGAAAATTGCCAGCTGGCACAAAAAATATTCATAATTTTTATATGAATTGGCTTTTTAAACAGTGCATTTATATTAATAATGCAATATGGACAATACATATAAATTGGATAAAGAGGTATTATTAAGTCAACATCATAAAATATGTTCACCCTTACATAAAATTACTTTAGACTTTTAGGCACAAATATGTGTGTACAGCAATGAGTGTATCACTCTCCTTCAGAAAAACATTGGGGGTTATCAAATTAAAGGATGGAACCGTCTGAATAATAAGATCAAAGGATTTTGAGTGCTCTTGAAATGTTTTGTCTTACTTAATGCAATGGAGTATGTCAAATAAGTAGCTTTTAAAAACATGGAATAAAGGTAAATGATAAGAAAATGAAGCTGTATTTTTCCAGTTCTGCCATGGCTGCCAGATGCAATGATCAGATAGTCTTCTGTGATTCAAGGGAAAGACAAATCCTTCAGTTCAGCACAACTTTGATGAGTTAAACATGACTGATTCTCACCACTTCATTCATCTTTCTTGCAACTCCCCTTTGTCTGAGAACACTGTCCATATAGTAACCACGCAAGGCAGATTTATTATTAGTTTATGTATTATTTGAATGATGCCTTTATAGAAGGTGACATAAAACATTTGAGATGTGATTGGTTACATTTCTTTTTGGAGCATAGGCAGGTGAGGTGACTGGCTCATGGTCACATAGCAGGATTTGAACCTACAGCCTCAGGGTTTGAGGTTCAAAGCTTTAACCGTATTGCCACAATCCATGCAAGGGACAGGCTGCACTTTCTATCATGAGATTGTCCTCTGAAAAACATATTAATTTAATATTCTTTCATTCACTCAATTATCATACCAAATAGTTGGCTATTCAGACTATTTAATTTCTTAATAAAATTATTTTGTTAAGAGATTTACAGCAATATTCAAATAGATGTCACTGTCACACCTTCATCAGGTATGGTTGCTAACTAAAATGCTTGATATAATTTATTTTTGTGCTATATATTAATCCTAGGCTCAATATGTGTTTGCTTTTCACAAATTCATTTGATCCTTTTCTTACACATTATTATAATTATCATGATTCAGAATAACAAGCTCAGCTCTAACATAAGTGCTTGTAAAAAAATCTTACAGTCAAAGAATGAATGCTTATTTGTTTACTTGAAAAAAACAATATATTAATCGTTACAGCTTTTAGATATAAAAGCACAGGGATTTTATTCACATTTAACAAGTCAGTCTTCCCACAATAGAAGACTTCTAAATTGTTGCCTCTTGCAGTTAAGTTTGTGGGAAATTGTTCTTTAAGTTTCTGTACTCAGGGGATGCTGACTGCATAATTTACACATGCAAGACAGCACAGGCAGAGATATAATGCTCTTCTCGGCAGAAATCAACTGACAGCTTATTGTGAAGTTAAAAGAGCAATGAGTATAATGCAGGGATGTCAAATGCAGTTCCTTGAGGAATAACTTAACAAATACAATGTTCCAGTAATTTAATTCAAATCTGAAGCTGAGAAGATAGCTGGAAGAGTCTGTGCTCCTCTAGGAGTGGAGTTTGACATCAACGCCTGGAAGTGGATGCCTTTGTGCTACTTATATACAGGGTGGACACCCTTTGTTAGATTCATTGAAATGCTGTTTTTAATGAACTTTACAATGCTGTGGTCACTTATGTTGTTGTCATTTCTTTATTAATGTCAGCCAGAGTTTCACTTCAGTTAACACTATGCACAAAAGTTAAAGTATAAGCATATTTAATCACTATCTAAAGCACTGGAGTCTAAAATTAATATAAAAAGTGATGATTTACTCAGTTAATAACTAGTAGTCTAAGTAAAATAATCAAATTCAGGGTCCACAAACTCTAATCCAGCAAAACTGAGCAAAAAAACAGAACCATGCCAGGAGCTACGTTAGTTCATCAAAAAGGCCATTTATGCACAAATGAAAGCCACCATGTAATCTAAAATGTCTGCCTTTGAGATGCATGAGGAAGACTAGAGTAGGAATCTAGGAGAACCTACAAACACCACACTCTGGTGTGCGTGGCGATATGTTAAAGGAGAAGACCCAAAAATAAGTCACTGAAAGTAAACATGTCTACCAAAGCCGAACTGGACAGCAGAAACTGAAGTCGTTTACAAGTAAAATTCAAATTCAGAATACAGCTCCTTAAAAACAAACTAAAATTATTATGCAGAAGAGTGTTATCTTTGAAAGTGAAAATGCAGAAACTACCTGAAATTCATTATGGTCTTTTATAGATGAATACTGTCATGAACTGCATATCCATGTACACACATCTATAGGTGTACTAATTCAATAGCCACACAAGGTATTTTAAGAAACTGACTTGCAAAATGTCATCGGTGATGACTCTGACAACCAAACTCATGAAAACAGCATAAGCAAACACGGAGTAACACTATCAAACTATGATGCAGCAGCTCTTCATAAAGTATCTATACTAATAAAAGGCAAAGCCCTCACTGACCGACTGACTGACTGACTCACTCATCACTAATTCCACAACTTTCTGTGTAAGTAGAAGGCTGAAATTTGGCAGGCTCATTCCTTACAGGTTACTTACAAAAGTTAAGCAGGTTTCATTTCGAAATTCTACGCGTAACGGTCATAACGGTTGACAACGTCCACCATGTTGAACTTTCTTATTTATGGCCCCATCTTCACGAAATTGGGTAGGTGGCTTCCCTGCGCTAACCAAAACCAATGTACATACTTATTTCGGTGGTATGACGCCACTGTCGGCCGCCATATTGAACTTTCCAACGGTCTTTGTTGCCCTCACTGACTCACTCATCACTAATTCTCCAACTTCCCGTGTAGGTAGAAGGCTGAAATTTGGCAGGCTCGTTCCTTACAGCTTACTTACAAAAGTTAAGCAGGTTTCATTTCGAAATTCTTCACGTTATGGTCATAACGGTTGACAACGTTCGCCATGTTAAACTTTCTTATTTATGGCCCCATCTTCACGAAATTTGGTAGGCGGCTTCCCTGCGCTAACCGAAACCGATGTACGTACTTACTTCGGTGGCATGACGCCAATGTCGGCCGCCATATTGAACTTTCCAACATCACTAATTCTCCAACTTCCCGTGTAGGTAGAAGGCTGAAATTTGGCAGGCTCATTCCTTACAGCTTACTTACAAAAGTTAAGCAGGTTTCATTTAGAAATTCTACGCGTAACGGTTATAACAGTCGACAACGTCCGCCATGTTAAACTTTCTTATTTATGGCACCATCTTCACGAAATTTGGTAGGCGGCTTCCCTGAGCTAACCGAAACCAATGTACGTACTTATTTCAGTGGTATGACGCCACTGTCGGCCACCATATTGAACTTTCCAACGGTCTTTGTTATCTAAAGGGCCCATCTTCAAGAAATTTGGTACGCGGGTTCCCAACGCTAACTGAATCCTACTTACGTACATATATCCATCCATAGCCTGCAGCTTGGTCACCGTGTAAGGCGGCGTTTGGTCCCCCATCCCCACGCCTCCCACGTTGTTGGCTGCCTGCCTATATAAGGTTGTCCGTCGCTCCGGTCTCTTCATTCCCTTCCTTGCTTCGCCACAGTATTCACGTCTCCATGCTGATAACTGCAGCCTTTTTATTTAATCCACAGCTTCTCCGCTGTTTTATTGTTCATTTATTATGATTATAGTTATTGTATAGGTATTTTAGACTTAGTTTACATTGTTCAGGTACCCATTTCCTTTATTGCTCCAACCGTACCCCCATTAACATGTCTATCGAGGTGATCACCATCGATCAAAGAACTGTCACTTACCGAGTGGTTTCCATACCCGGAGATGGCACCTGACTTTTCCATTCTCTGTGTTACATATTGCACGGCCATATCATTGATATCCGGAGGAACATATCTTGATATCCGGAGGAACATTGTGTCTTATGTATTGAATGACTGGGACAGGTTCAAGGTGTGGACTGATGACGGTACAGGAGATAATTATACTCCACAGGAGCACTATAAAAGTGAAATGCTTAAGCCCTTCACCTATGGTTCTGCATGTGAGTTGATGGCTGCCGCTGAATTGTTTGGTTGTCACTTTCAAGTGTACTGAAATGGCCAAATATTTTACACCTTTGGACAACTGCCAATGCCTCTTAAACATCTTAGATTCACAGGTGACGATTTGAGTAGTGGACACTTTGATGTTTATGAATGTTTAAACTCTCAAAAGCTGGATGCGAAGTTATCGATGAAACCGGTTATATGCTTACAACACTTGACAGATGCCGAATGTCACTTCAACACAAGTCCTGCAAATACTGTCGTAATTGAAACAAACCATGAAACTCAAACCGATTATGACAGCAGCAATCCAAGCTGTGAGATTTGAGGCAAGATTGCTTTTCACATGGCCAACTGTACGTTGCATGCTCAAGTTTAAGCTCAGCGCACAGCTTGGTCATATTACAACCGGAGGGCCGAACTGACAACGTGGCATACAAAGAGATCCTTAACAAATAATTATTGGTATATTTTCCCTCAGTTTAAAATGGTTTACTTTTCTTCTTAATAAAAAGTTTAAGGCAGTACTTCGCCACTGCGAAGCATGGGTATTTTGCTAGTATCCAATATAGTGTACATAGATATAGGGTATAAAACAAACACAAGCAAAGAAAACGTAAAAATGGTGGTGTGTTTCAGAACTTCATCAACAGTTTTATGGCATTTTGAACTACTGAACATTTACTTCAATGTCTATTGGTGATTTTGTTTATTAAATATTTTGTAACAATTAATTATTTCCAAACATAACAGAAAATATAATGTAATTGCATACATTAGTAGAACATATGTAATGCACATTTTTAATAGCATTTTACATTGTCACCAGCTGCGTTATGTGACGTTGACCACGAAATTTCTAAGACAATACAGCTATGCCTATCCATGTACTCTAAAATTTGGCAAGAAATTGTCATCAATTATTGTTTTTGCACCAAAAGGTATCATTTGAAATATACTGTTATATTTTCTTAAAGCACTGAACAAATGTTCTTAGTCCGGGTGTAAACAAATAACATACTTTTAATAGGGTCTGGTAAGTCTTCAAAAGGTGATAATTTGATTTTTCCACTTTTGCAACACAGGTGGTACATCAGTACATTTCAATACACAACAATACACCCTGGAAGAATTTCTGTATTATATTCATAATCTATGTGTGAATTGTAATTAAACCCCTCGTTGCAAAGGCAAACATGTTTTCTGGTTTGCATGTTGAACAGAAGTTTCTCTGTTCATCTCACTATGTTTTGAGGTTTAGTAACCTCAGCTCTGTTCATGTTGGGATTTTTTTGTGCATATTTAGCAAGTGCAACTCTGTTCATTTTAGGATTTTATTGTACATGTTTAGCAATTGCCTGTCTGTTTACTTTAGGATTTTTTGTGTATATTCAACAACTGCAAATCTGTTTATTTGGGAATTTTTTTGTGTATATTTAGCAACTGCAACTCTGTTGCTCTCAGATTGTTTGGTGCAGATTTGGTCACAGATTTTCTTAAATTAATTAAGTCTGATAATGTCTGTGTGGCACTTAAGTTTCATGCTTTATTAGTTTAGTTTTATATTTAGTAACTGCAAGTCTGTTGCTTTCGGGAATTTTGTGCACTTTTAGCCATAGATTTGTTTAATTGATTTTGCCTGATATTGCCTATATATCTAGTACAGCACTTATGTTTTCATGTTTTATTAGTATTGCTCTGAGATAATTCAGTTTCATAAGGAAAGTAAGAGAATGTACTTAATTGTGATGTTTGGAATAACCAATTTTGATTATGAGCATGATCAAAAGTACTAATGGGTTTCCCAACATCAAAATGACCTTCACATAAAGCTCTTGTGAAGCACAATCTTTTACCCCACACTTAGCAAATAATATGCCATTTCAGTAAACTCCAAATACACCTGTAACAATTTCTGATGCAGCTAACAATTTGCAAAAGATATCATAGGTTGAGGAATTTTGCATATTATTCATGTCCATTTTAACATCACCGTTTTATATGAGAAAACTTGGTATCGCTCACACTGATTATATATTAACTAATTGAACATCTGGATCTGAATCCGATGCTGAATTTACAAACTTAATACATTGTGTCACAGACAGCCGGGGTCCTTGTCTGGCTGGGGCGCCTCTTCACTGTATGGACCGGGGGAGCAAGCCTGGTCAGAACAGACCTCCCCCGGGACACTAGATGGCAGCCCCACTGGGTGGTAGTGGTGCCTCGGATTCCTGCAGGGCTCCATGGGAGATGGAGTTCTCTACAACCCTGTTGGGATCTGGTGGTGCCGCCAGGGGACGCTGCAGTTGTTCCTGAGCCCAAGGTGGGGGCTCTTCCACCACATGGTGGAAGTGCAACTGGAAATAGGTCGTCAAATACCTGGAACTCTTCAGGGTGGGTTATAAAAGAAACCAGCAACCACCACTCCGGGAGCCAGGGTCGGGTGGTAGTGGATGAAGCTTGCTGGAGAGAAGTAATGAAGATAGAGAGTGAAGAGGGAAGTACTGTGCAGTATTGTGCTTTGGACTGTGTGTTGTGGACTCATGGGAACGGGGGAAAATAAACGCACTTGTGTTTTAGTAGTGTGCCTCCCGTGTCAGTCTGTGTTGGGTTGAGCGTTGGTATAGTGCCATCTACAATCACAATTGATACTGTATTCACTTGATAGACAATAAAATGCACACCTTTACATATATTTTACAGTATAGAATTTGATTGTTATCAATCAAAAGGGATTCCATTTTAATTCTTTAAAACAAATGTGCAACTTGAAACAGGTGTTGCATATAGAAACAACAGTTGTTAGCAGAGCTCACCTCCTTTTATCAACTTCACAGCTCTGTCTGTGCAGGTCATGTCCATGCCATGTATTCTTCTTGCTGTTTGTCTATGCTGTTCACCTGTTCTGCTTGAGACCTTCATCTGCATACAGAGGCACGCTGCAAATAGACTGCTACTCTTGGTCTTTGGGCCTTTTTCAGAGTTACGCAGCACATCAGCATAGTGTACTTTGTACAGTATTATTATCGAAAAATATTGACAAATAAAAAACATGGGTCAGGTAATATCGTGGTGTGAAATTTTGTATATAAGTTGCTAAATATTTTGTATGTCTTTATTTATAACTCAGACAAAGTAATGTAATATTAGAGTTTCACTGGTGATAAGCTTTTGTGTTTAAAGATTCAGTCTTCAGGACTAACTGAGGAATTTTATGACAGAGTTGGGGGAAGAGTCTAAAACAGGTTTGGCAAGTGATTCTCTGCAGGACTCTTCCAACCATCCCAACGCATGGAGGCCAAACTACCTAGCTGATCGGCTTCATCGTAACAGACGGTATTGGGGGCAGGTGTGAAACCCATTGTGTTGTACCAGAATTCTATTGGTCAAAAGTTTGGTTTTGAATCAGAAGCCATTCTGTATCATGACACCCTATTTGTATAGGTTTACCCCCCTCTCTTTCTCTCACACCCTCATGATGAAGGAGCATTTCACACACCATGGACTGAAAAGAAGACCATACTGAGAAGCACAACTTAGCAGCCATATTGAGGCAGGCATACAGACTATCCTAAAGAAAGATGACAAAAAATGATGTCTTAACTGGAGACATTTTAAGTAACTAACAAGCCTATGTGCCGCCTGAAACTAAACATCAGCATTTATCAGGTTGTATGGTTGCCAATATTCAAATGTACTTTGCTTATTGTTATTATTTTATGAATATTATCAATAATTCATTATTTGAAGTTGTAACTTAGCTTGTGCATGTCTTTTAGTCTCTGTAATTGCCTGAGGTTATAGATGTAGAAGGAAAGGTTATAAAGTACAATACCTTAAAAAACAGTGTCAAGTCTATGGGATTTGAGGCATCTTGACAAAGGCTACACAATATAGAGTTGTCCTTGAAAGTTTGTGAACCCTTTAGAATTTTCTATATTTCTGCATAAATATGACCTAAAACATCATCAGATTTTCACTCAAGTCCTAAAAGTAGATAAAGAGAAACCAGTTAAACAAATGAGACAAAATTATTATACTTGGTCATTTATTTATTAAGGAGAACGATTGAATATTACATATTTGTGAGTGGCAAAAGTATGTGAACCTTTGCTTTCAGTATCTGGTGTGACCCCCCCCTTTGCAGCAATAACTGCAACTAAATGTTTCAAGTAACTTTTGATCATTCCTGCACACCAGCTTGGAAGAAATTTAGCCCATTCCTCCGTACAGAACAGCTTCAACTCTGGGATGTTGGTGGGTTCCCTCACATTAACTGCTCGCTTCAGGTCCTTCCACAACATTTCGATTGGATTAAGGTCAGGACTTTGACTTGGCCATTCCAAAACATTAACTTTATTCTTCTTTAACCATTCTTTGCTAGAACGACTTGTCTGCTTAGGGTCGTTGTCTTGCTACATGACCCACCTTCTCTTGAGATTCAGTTCATGGACAGATGTCCTGACATTTTCCTTTAGAATTCTCTGATATAATTCAGAATTCATTGTTCCATCAATGAAGGCAAGCCGTCCTGGCCCAGATGCAGCAAAACAGGCCCAAACCATGATACTACCACCACCATGTTTCACAGATGGGATAAGGTTCTTATGCTGGAATGCAGTGTTTTCCTTTCTCCAAACATAACGCATTTCATTTAAACCAAAAAGTTCTATTTTGGTCTCATCCATCCACAAAACATTCTTCCAATAGCCTTCTGGTTTGTCCATATGATCTTTATCAAACTGCAGATGAGCAGCAATGTTTTTTTTGGAGAGCAGTGGCTTTCTCCTTGCAACCCTGCCATGCACACCATTGTTGTTCAGTGTTCTCCTAATGGTGGACTCATGAACATGAACATTAGCCAATGTGAGAGAGGCCTTCAGTTGCTTAGAAGTTACCCTGGGGTCCTTTGTGACCTCATCGACTATTACACGCCTTGCTCTTGGAGTGATCTTTGTTGGTCGACCACTCCTGGGGAGGGTAAAAATGGTCTTGAATTTCCTCCATTTGTACACAATCTGTCTGACTGTGGATTGGTGGAGTCCAAACTCTTTAGAGATGGTTTTGTAACATTTTCCAGCCTGATGAGCATCAACAACTCTTTTTCTGAGGTCCTCAGAAATCTCCTTTGTTCGTGCCATGATACACTTCCACAAACATGTGTTGTGAAGAGCAGACTTTGATAGATCCCTGTTCTTTAAATAACACAGGGTGCCCACTCACACCTGATTGTCATCCCATTGATTGAAAACACCTGACTCGAATTTCACCTTCAAACTAACTGCTAATCCTAGAGGTTCACATACTTTTGCCTCTCACAAATATGTAATATTCGATCATTTTCCTCAATAAATAAATGACATAAAGTATAATATTTTTGTCTCATTTGTTTAACTGGTTTCTCTTTATCTACTTTTAGGACTTGAGTGAAAATCTGATGATGTTTTAGGTCATATTTATGCAGAAATATAGAAAATTCTAAAGGGTTCACAAACTTTCAAGGACAACTCTATATTGTGTAGCCTTTGTCAAGATGCCTCAAATCCCATAGACTTGACACTGTTTTTTAAGGTATTGTACTTTATAACCTTTCCTTCTACATCTATAACCTCAGGCAATTACAGAGACTAAAAGACATGCACGAGCTAAGTTACAACTTCAAATAATGAATTATTGATAATATTCATAAAATAATTCTTCTTAACCATTCTTTGGTAGAACGACTTGTGTGCTTAGGGTCGTTGTCTTGCTGCATGACCCACCTTCTTGTGAGATTCAGTTCATGGACAGATGTTCTGACATTTTCCTTTAGAATTCTCTGATATAATTCAGAATTCATTGTTCCATCAATGAAGGCAAGCCGTCCTGACCCAGATGTGGCAAAACAGGCCCAAACCATGATACTACCACCACCATGTTTCACAGATGGGATAAGGTTCTCATGCTGGAATGCAGTGTTTTCCTTTCTCCAAACATAACGCTTTTCATTTGTTTAACTAGTTTCTCTTTATCTACTTTTAGGACTTGAGTGAAAATCTGATGATGTTTTAGGTCATATTTATGCAGAAATATAGAAAATTCTTAAGGGTTCACAAACTTTCAAGCACCATTGTAGAAAACAAAAGGGGAAAATTGAGTAATATAGAACCCTACCAAGAAAAAACAGGTAATTTTGCTTTTTTAATAATATCACCAAATTTCAGTCAAATCAGTCAAAGCATTTTTGAGATTTTGGAGTATGTAGTTTTTCTGCTGTGGGGGAGGGTTACCCATAAATATTGATATATCGAAAAGTCCTGTATATTTAAATTTACATTTCCTTATGTGACTGACACTTTTATCCAATGTGTCTTACAACATTTGAGAAGCAATTGGTTACATTTCTTTTGTTTTTCCAACTGGAACAGGCAGTTGAAGTAACTTGCACACAGTGTCCGTAGCAAGATTTCACTTGATAAACTCAGTGCTATAAACCCATTCCTTATCCAGTATGCCACACTACCTGTCTACATTTAACACAAACATGAAATTCCAACTCAATTAATGTAAAAATGGCATTTTTACTATTTCTGGTTGTTGGTTGTGTGAAGTCTATGGCTACTTGCTCTTCATTTCTCTTACACATAAATGCTTTGAAAGAGGTACTTGAAGTAAAGTAAACATCTGCAGGCTAATATCGCTGCTCGTTTTTGTCTTCAATTCAATTCTAGATCAGTTAAAATACTTTTTGCCTTCCTTGCTTGTATGTTTTACTTTTGCTGTTACAAAGATCACTTAAATTACTTGGCATGACTTGAAGCAGCAGAAGGAGTTGGTGTTGTGTAACTTCGTGCAAACAGCTGATGTGAAAGTGCATTCCTTGCCACATACACAACTCAGTCAGCATTGCAATAACATACATTGAGGATATGTTTTGCAATGATGAGTAAAAAAGGAATATATACACAATATGCAAGTTGAAATAACTTCACAGAAGGCAAATATGCAACAGTGGCTTTCTCAGTAATGGAGATCACACTTAATGTTTTTGTTTTAATACTGTTGATTTTCCAAATTTTTTTCAATAGTAGATTTCAGATTGAAAAAAAATATATATAGTGCACTCTATTTGAGATATGTCAGGATTAAGTGAACTTTCTTCACATCTTTCCTTGAAGACTAATTGTACCACATTTCAACAAAATTAGTCACCTGGGTGCCGAGTTGTTTCTTGAGAACAGACAGAAAGACACAACAACAACTGTAGGTGCTTTTCTCATTTTATGTGAACACACCTAAATAAACATCAAAGGAAACTTAAGCTGCCCACTGTCTACATAAATGCCACACCTTCTGTTTCCAAATCGGGCCACACTGGTCTGGGCACCTGTCAATACTCTCATTCATTGGCAAACAGTTAGTACCTTTCAACCTTCACACCTACCACTCTCACACAGAACCTTCTCTGAACAGAGTAGATCTTCCTTTCAGTGCACCACCAACTTCAAAGCAATACCTAATAAGATGTAAAGACACTAGAGACCTTGACTAGGATTTCCAGCCTGTCTATGCTCCTGGTGTGATATAAAGTTGTTTTAGACCCTAATATTCCCAAATTATAGATCAAATGAAGCTTTACAGGCCACAAAATGGTTTTAACTAAATGAATCCATACATCCTTTTTCTTTTACATGGTCCTGATAAAGGATGAAATTGAGAAAATCTGTGGGAGTGTAATATATCCTTTTAAATAAATTAGTAAAGATTTTTAGTTTTAATTCAATTAGTGTTGAGTTGTTTTTTTTTTTTTAATTTCATTATAATTATTTAACACATTTAACAAACATGGTTTCCTTGTCCCCCTGGCCTTTGGTCTGTCAAGCTCTCAGCTAATTTCTCTTGATGTATTATGGGAAAAATTCAGAAGAACATTTTTCTTCTTTTGTAACCTTTGGTATAAAGTTGAAGATAATTATGTTACAACACTAACATATGAAATATTCTTGTAATTGTTATTCCAGTGAGACTTCTGCTGACACAAACAGCAAAAATTAAAAGAAAATGTACCATAACTGTGGGTATCTTATTAATATGCTAAAAAGCAATTTTTGAAAATGGAGTAGAGGTATTTTTTAAATTAACATTTAAAATCCAATACATAATACATTTAAGTGCCTATAATATTAACCACTTACAAAAATAATTTTAAAAAACAGATTTCTTTTTACTGTGAAATCTAAGAGTAGGGTGCCACAATTCTACAGTCCTTCGTGAGCTGGGTTTGAATGCTGCACCATGTCTGCTTAAGCTTTCCTCCAGCTACTTAGGTTTTCTTTCCACATCCCCAAATATATATGTGTTAGGTTAACTTCCGATCACAAATTCACCCTGTACGGGTGGACCCCTGAGAGGGTCCTGTCCATGGCTGATGCTTGTCTTACATCTAATATTGCAACCCTCAATTTGATTATGCAGACTTGAGACTGTTCTGTTAAATTGACAACACTGGGCTGTCTTTAAATAAATGCAGATTGAAGGATTGGTTTCAATATGTTTTTCTAAAATTGCTTCATCTTATTGGTCATACCATAGATTCTAATAATGTACTATACCATATACTAAGCTCACTTAATCCTGATAAAGGTCACAAGGGGTCTGAATCTCAACAAGCATAAGGTGCATAGTAGGAACAATCCAATGGACAGGGATGCAGTCCATCACAGGGTAACACACACACACACATGCACACACCAAGGCCAAGTAAGCATCACCAATCCATCTAACCTGCAAGTCTTCAAAATGGCATGAAATCCTAAAGTCCCTTGAAGACATGTGGAGAACATGTGAACTCCACTCAGGGATGACCCGGGACATGAATCCTGGTGTCCTTACTGTGAGGCAGCAGTGTCACTGCTGCAGCACTGTGCCCCCCAATTTCTAATACTGTTAATTTAAATAGAAAAAATGTTCAAAAGAAAGCATTATAATTGACATCAGTTCAAGTAACCAATATTAATGATAGAATACAGTATGTTATGAATAGTGCACAAAATTAGATGTCACTTGTCTGAATAAATTTTTTCTTTTTTCTTTTTTTTGTTTTCGCTCACTCTGTGGTTCTTCTAGGCAGATGTCATCCAATTGTCAATGTGTTCATTGAAATAATAGCATCAAAGGGACCCCACTGTCTTTTGGGAGCTGCTGATGTACAAACTCAAAGTTCAATTATGTAACACTTGAAATTATTTGAATGATTTGCTGGTAATCTCTCAGAATATATTGTGGTCTATGGCCGGCTTGTCATCCCGGCCAATATCCCCAGGCCGCCAGATGGAGCCCTTCTTTACAGCATGGAGGTGCCCCGAAGACCAGCAGGGAATCCTGGACAATGGAGTTTTCATCCACAGCCCTGCTGGATACCCCAGGGGCTGCTAGATGGAGCTGCAGGGAGGAGCCAAGAATATTATTTGCCCTATGCCCCGGAAGTACGTCCGAGTCACATGGACAAGGGGAATGACGTGCTTCCGGGGTGAAGAAAAAGAAGAGTTTTGATCTGACCCGGAAGTGCTAAGAAGTCACATGGACTGAGGGTTCAGAAGCACTTCTGGGTCACGGACTATAAAAGGACTGTGGCAGCTCCCAGACGGCGAGCTGAGCTGGGTGGAAGAATGGCAACGCGTCTAGGAGTGGTGGAGAGTATTATTGTTATTGTATTGATTTGTTATATGAGTATAGTGGAGGAAAGGGTGCTTTGTGCACTGTGGCATTTAAATAAAGTCAACTATTGGACTTTTATCTGGTGTCTGGAGTCTTGGGTAGGGGTTCAAGGGAGCGATACTGCCCCCTCTCTGTCACAATATCTATAAGTATTGTTAGCACTTTGGTTTTGTACTTTGAATCAATGTTTGTTTAGCCCTTTGCTTGGGTGATAAATAATCAATTTAAGATCAAAATCAGCAATCACTTGTTCACACTAAGGGTTATGGAACATCAATTCATGTAGTTGAAGCTGAAACCTTGACAATGTTCAAAAAGCATCTGGTTTCTGGTAAGCTTACTCGTATTACAGCAGATATTTTGTTTTGGCCTTAGCTCACAATCCATTGTAAGGTTCCCATGCCATAGAATTCTTAGAATAATGGCACTTCTGCTCTAGGATGCAGTGAAGATCTAGTCAATGACATGACACAATGAAATGTCAATGACATTTGTGCTACATCATCTTCTGCTTTAAACTTGATGCTAAGGCCATGACATATTCAAAATTCCAGAATTCCTCTGCACCTGTAATGTGTTCCACTTTTTCTTTACAGGATTTTGCCAGAACTCCACCTTCACCAAAAAACATTTCTCAGTCTTCTGAAGGTGTGACAGCTTGTTTGGATAGCGGGACAGACTCATTCTCATTGAGCTATGGCAGGGTGCCCTTTTCTTTGTTCGGGTGTGCAGCCAAACCATCCATCATCTGCAGCACAGTGTTCTCTTTTTCTGCAAGTGGTTCATCCTCATTTTCTCTAAGCGATACAAACTGCATTATTCCTTAGCCATAATGTAGCTGCTCTATTCATTAGTCGTGAAAATGCCATTAGCCTCTGTTAGAAATGTGGATTTCTCCACTTTTCTAAACAGACAGGTTGTGGATTTGTGGCAATCCTGTTTTGTGGTGTAATCTGATCCATGCCATAATCATGTACATGTGAACTGGCTAAACAGAATTAAAAGACCACTTTATATGCTGCTCCAACTGGACTCTGTGCTATTCTCCACAGGCCTCACTTTACATTCACTTGTGTATTTCCTTTAGTTAGCCACTCTAAAGTATACTGGTGTGAGTGAATATGCATGGGACCCCATCCAGTGCTGCTGAGCACTCCATGTAAGTGTCCTCTGTAGGGCCTCATCCTGACCCACTCTGCCACTTAAATCTCCCTTTCTTCACATTCTCTGCCAAAACCCTCCTGTTTCTTTTTCCTTTTGGTCGGTTTTCCCTTCTTTCTTTAAATATTCATATAGTACAGTATTGTTTCAGGCCTTCCTTCTTTTAGACCTTGTCTCAATATGATGGCAGCCAAATTAATGCACTGGAGGAGTCCTGAGCTCATTACTGTAGCCAATTGTCACTTTTCATTTTACGATTTAATTCACCTCAAATTGTCAGTGTCACGGATTAATGGTTTTACTACATCAGCTCAGCTGTTGTTATTCTCTTTTTAATTCAATAGAAAATTTATCACAAAAAATATAGATAATAACAAAAAACATACCATACTGACTTACATATAAGCATATACATATAAGTAAATAATATAATATTCTCTAAGCCTCTTAATTGAGTTCAGGGTCACACAAGGCCACAGCCTATCCAGGTATCATCAAAAAAAAATTAAAAAGGCTATCTTTGGGGATAAAAGAAAAACCCACAAAGACACAGGAATAAGTCTAACATCCTAACAAACATTTTGAGCATGGGGTTCAAAACCAGGACATTGAAGTCTTTAAATGGCAGCACTAACCACAGCACAGCTCTGCCATTATTGTATCAATATGTACAGATAAAACCTAAGATCTGTATGCATAGCTTGGTGTCTCAAGTGTTTAATAATTGTAATATAATAATGTACTGCTAATATAATGTCAAAACAAAATTTAGCAATATGGGATAAATTAAACTAACAACAGTATATAATAATAGCCCCCCTCAGTCTCTGCAGTGTAATTGATAAGTCATTATTAATCTGCAACCTTTTTTTTTTTACTTTTAAATTATTTTTACGGCATTTAAATATTTCACCCTAATCTTAAATTGTTAGATTAAAATAAGTACAATAGATTTTTCTCATTAACTGATATAATTATGTTTGGTTTTTTTTTTTTATTAATAAGCCTGAATTTCTTGCTTTCTCTTTATTGCTGACATAAACTAAATACCCTTATGGAGGATATTATTCATTCAAATAGTTCTGTATATTAAAGCTATTTTGTAAATATGAAAATGCCTAGAAAATAAGGACCCTTATGTTGATTTCCAGATAGGAAAAAGCTGAGTCAAATTCTTCATTAAAATATTAAGCCATAATGAGGGATTCAACTATATAAATTCGGATAATAAAAGAATTTTACTTGTATTTTCCCTGGGGGTTGACACAGAAGCAGACAAACCAGTGCAGACAGGGTAAATGCTGAATGCTGGTTGTGATAAAGCAATTAGCATATCATTAGCTATTTGCTACACACTCATCCCTCATTTACTTAATCTAATATATGATAATTAATTATAATGGTATTGAAATAAGCCCCCTGTTTTCTTACTAACATTATCCCCTCACAAAGATTAAAAAAAAAGTTGTTTTTTTTCAGTTTGTTGAGCAAGTATCCACAAATAACACTGCAAAATAAATTCTGTGAAGGAGAAAAGGTCACTACTAATTTGTGAAAAAGCATTATATTCTTACTTGCCAATGTCAGACAGCTGAATTCTTAAGTCATCAGTATGCAAGAAAATGAAAGAAAAAAAAAATGCAGATCACATTAGCATTAGGGAAATCTGCAAAACTGCACAGACCAGAATGCAGCAGCTTGATGAGAATTAATTAAAATACTTTACCTTCATGATACCAGTATAATGAACAAAAATGTAATTACATCTTACATTTTATATAATGTTTGTCTCATACCTGCTATAAATAATTTCAACCACACATATTATTACTTTTCTCTAAACAGGCATTGTGTTAAACAATGAACTGCAACATTTTTGTTGACAATGGAGCAAAGCATTGAAATTTCTGATGCAGCCAGCGAGTGTTAGACATGTCTTTGCAGGTTAAACTACTGATTTGACTCTTTACCTAACCGCTTAGTATTTAAATCACAATAAAATAATATATAGTGAGTAAACACTATTGTGGACATATTCTTGTTGATCAGGGCATTTACCTTTGAAGATGTCCTTTATTTTTATGGTACCACATACCCTGAGATATACATTCACATAACTAATCTGATTTAACTATAATATGTTGTAAGCGTGGGAACAAATGGACTGGCATCCCAACTGCGAATAAGGATAATTCCCTACCCAGGAAGGCCGTAATGGAATGACAAGAAAGAAAGAGAGAGAAGAAGAAGAAGTACTGTGTTCCTTGTGCTTGGTTGTTTGTACTGTGCTGATGTGGAAAGCGAGGAAAAAACACTTCTCCACGTGAATAAAATTGTGTGCTGTGCTGGAACTTCTGTCCTGGTGTCTGCTTGTGTCAGGTTTGGTTCGCTGAAGCGCGCCCGTCAGGTCACAGGTTGTTTTTATCTAGTTTTTAAGATTGCCCAGAACTTTCTGATTTGTTTTTGCTGCCTCCTCAACATTTGGCATCTCTCCATCTATTCTGTCATCTGTGAATTTCAGTTTTCTAACTGTATAAGGATCAATGCATCATTAATATAAATTTTAAACAGAAACTGGTCCATGCACAGATCTCTGAGGAACTGCACTGATTCTGGTTTCAGTTTAGTTAGTTGATAAATGTAATTAAACTCACACACATGTTTTAGTTTTTACTGACTCAAAACACACAAGCAGAAATGTTCTTTTTCACCAAAAACCAACAATCCCTGAGTGCTCCTGCCAAATTGTTTGCTCTACCGTGTTTATATTTTTAATTATATAAGCTTGTTTCCTACTATCTTACTGCTTTTCTGTTTACCTTTTGTTTTGAATTTGTTATTTTTCTCCCACCCATCATTTTTCTTGTTGTTCTGATTTTGCAGCAGCAAAGACACCATTAGAAGTAAACGTATCAGGTGCAGCTAACACTTGAGAAAGCAATAAAATACCGCTGTTGTCACAGCCTTGTTACTTAGCTGATATGTTTTTGGTGCCCTGATTGGACCAGGTTTTTAAAAATATCTTTAAAGATTAATTTGGTTCAATTTAGTTTTGAGATGCAGTATCCCTTTACTTATGATTTGAGCTTAACTTTGGAGGTACAGTGTTCCTTTACGTATTTATGGTTTGAGCTTTTGTTTAAAAGTGTCCCTTGGTTTTGGATTTGAATAGATTTAATTTTAATTAAAGTAGTAAATTAAGTAAAATATATTTTTAGCTTCGACTAAGCCTTAAACTCCAAGTAAACTTCAAGACATAAAGAAAACCTGTCATTGAAAGTTAAGCAGGTCCGGCCTACAACACAAAAAGGCCAAGCCTAATAATAATTAAGAGGGGAAGCACGAAATCCCTGTCTCAAAGAATTACACCAATAACATTTTAAATAAGGTTCATTTAACAAAAGAACAAAAGAAGGCAAAAATACATAAGTTAACTCAAAAAGAAGAAACTCCATAAATAACTACATCCAAGTCCATAATCCATGTAATGAGCCAAACTTCCTCTAGTTAGAGAATCAAAACACAGGCATTTACAAACTCAAACAAATGAGAGGAAACCCAAGAAAAGAGAAGTAAACAACAAAAGAAGTGGCAAGTAAAAAAATACATATAAAAAATCTGAACTGTCTGACAGAATTCCACCTTATAATTGCACAAAAGCAATGACTGATAACCTGAACAGTCAGGTTCTAATCTAGGTATCACTGGATCAAAACATGTTTTGCATTACCATTAACATGCTGGTACATTTAATCAGAAAACTTTACAATCTATAATAAATTTTACAATATATTGATTTCACTTACAAATATTTAGTTGAAAAGCTTTATTTTTGTAGCTGCACAGTTCATAAAAAAATTAAAAATAAATAAATAATACTGTCCAGTTTCCTAGATAATTTAGTCCAATCTTTTTCTGTCATTTTATGTATTTTTTGTTTTCAAAGTATTTTTTTTTCCTGACAAGAATACAAGATGAGCATGATGTTATCTGTATATTCTCTCATGCCGTGAAAACAGTCATTATAATAATTTCATTTTGAATGTTTAGCCTTTAATACTGTTCAACATAACACTCCACACACCTGGTTTAGATTTTAAATGTAGCTTCATCCTACATTAGACAGCGTCCATCATTTTCAGCATTTAAATCAATGGATGATTAAGTGTTTTATCATAGCATGCCCTTGTTAGTAATATTATGAACAGCTTGCACTATACAAGGTTGTAAGAAATACTACCTATCGGTGCGAACATACACAAGAAACCTAAAGACTTATGGGCAGGACTTTTGGAATTGAAGACAGGACTCCTGACCAATGAATGATGGGAAGAGGAAGATTTCCAAGTCAAAAAGTCACTCCCATGACTCTTTAGGTGTTTGTCCTCACTGTTAATTCTGGAAGTAACTATTTTACATAATTTTAGCAAAAAAAGCATTTGTTTTGCTCGTTTTGAGTATACGACTAGATAACAGACATGTGGATTACATAACACAAGTAACACAAGATATTTTTAGTTTTCTCCCTGGAAGGGTTTTTCAAATCATTTGCCATTGCAGAACACTGGTCACTACTAACTTCTGTTATGTCATAAATGTCTTTTTCTCTGTTCTGCATAAAAAACATGAGATCAGACATTTCTCTTGGTTATCACTACAAAGTATATAGTTAAGGAACATGCTAAAGAATTAGCATTTTTGGGCGGTGTATTCCTTTAAGGTCAAAATTCAGAAAAAGCCACAAAAAAGCAAGCCCTCACTATTAAGCATACCACAAACACAAAGCTGATCTGGAAGACATTTATTCTTTTATATGTCCTCCAGCTGTATGTTATGGTCACCCCACCCCAAGAAATTCATTTTTAATTGAACAGGACAAATAATGAATTCTCATAAAAATAACAAATAAACAAAACATTATCTTCAACATATAATAAATACTGTATAACAATACAACAAAACAAAAAACACATAAAAATGTACCTGACCCAAGCATTAGACCCTGGCTATATCATAACACTGACAAGCGAACAAGAAATGTATGCTTTGTTCAAGAAAATAGTACCAAGAATCTGTGATAACATTTATTATTGCTAGTTCCTTTTGTTGCCATATGCATACAGTCCCGCAGAAATGTGGAAGGCATGCTTTCTTAAATCAAAATCTTTGCCACTTTAAAGAGAATATATTTGGGAAGTTTAAGGCTTTTCTTTCACGTTTGAACTGGTGCCTCAGAAACATCATTATATACTGCAAGACTGAGCATGATATTCCATCCATCATCTAACCCGCTATATTCTAACTACAGGGTCACGGGGGTCTGCTGGAGCCAATCCCAGCCACCACAGGACTCAAGACAGGAAACAAACCCCAGGCAGGGAGCTAGCCCACCGCAGGGAGCGCACACACACACACACACCAAGCACACACTAGGGACAATTTAGGATCGCCAATGCACCTAACCTGCCTGTCTTTGGACTGTGGGAGGAAACCGGAGTACCCAGAGGAAACCCACGCAGACATGGGGAGAACATGCAAACTCCACACAGTGAGGACCCGGGAAGTGAACCCAGGTCTCCTTACTGCGAGGCAGCAGCGGTACCACTGCTCCGCCGTGCCACCCATATGATATTCCATAAATTGCATTTAAAATGCTTTATTTTAAAACACAGTTTCACATGGCAAATTAATATATACCATGATTGTAAAGAACTAACTTTGACTTGAAAAATACCAAACTAACCCTTTAAGATTTGATATTGTGAAACACCTCAGGTGCTGTTAACCATTCACATCACAAACCCACAAAGGGCCACCCAGTTTTTAAGCTTATGTAATAAAATGTTATCTTAAGGTCTGCTGTGCCCAAAACAGCACCATTAAAAGATGATCAGTGTCTGCAGAGTATTCTAACTGTTTAAAGTGTTTAGAAATTAGCTATTGACTCTTCTAGGAAAGTAACACATAATCCTCAGGAGATCAAGCTAAAATAAACTTTTATTAAACAGATGACAGAAAATAATAAATGAATTCCAAACAAATATACTGTACCTATCTATGATGGGTTTCTGCAATCCATGTTGAAAATTCTGAAACCAGTTTCAGATCAATAAAAACAGCAGGCACAATAAGAGCAGCAAACATTTGAAATGAAAAGCTTGTGAGAATAAATTGATTTTATTTGGCAAGCATTCAGCAAGTACTGTATATCCAATGAAAAGAGAAGCAGAAGTGCTTTGACATTAATATATTTTGGCTTACCAAGAAGAAGGCTGCAGAAACTGTGAACTAATCAATCAGTCTTGCCAGGAAAATCATATTAAAAGAAGCAAAATAAAGATGGGGGGTAAACTTCTAAAGACAACAAAGAATATTAAATACACAATAAAACTGGGCTAAATGATACAGTCTTGTAACATTTTGGTGAAGAGTTTGAATTTGGCGTAATGGGCCTTTTGCACATTCTGTTCACTCTATTTTTGAAATTCTCTAGGGAATACAGTTTCCTTCACATGACTAAATATACAATATTAACTTACTCACCACTTAAAAGTTGTCTGTTGAGAGAGTGATTATCCCTTGAGTTCATTCCATGATCTTGAGATATCTATATTGGAACACAAAAGAGGAATATGAAATGGGCTGCTAGACAAACAAGAATTAGGAGAATAGTTCAAATGCTTAGTAAAAGGAGAACACAAAACATTGGTAGAGTAAGTAAAAAGACTGATTTAAATGAACAATCAATAGTTGGCATTACCCAAATCCTGAAAAACAGGATTCCATCCTTTTTTTTTTTTACACAAATTTTAGAAGACAGTGCTTGACTTTACCAGCAGAGCTGGTAGGTCTGGAAACAACCCTGGATGCTACTGTACTACACTTCAGGGCACATGCAGGCACACACCTAAACTGATCTAATTTAGAGCCACCTCTTAATGTAAAACACTCTTGTCTAAGGGATACTTTGCCCTGCCTGGAAAGATAATAGTGATCTCACACTTGGGCATTCTTTTATATAAACTTGGTAAGGGAACCATAGAGAAAGACCATTTGAATTACATAATCATGCAAAAACACCCAAAAATATTTAGACACCACCTCAGAAATTTTAAAAGAGGACAGAGTTTTAGAGAAGGAACTATAATTATAAGTTAAAGAAGAATTTTAATAAAACAGGATAAAATGTATGGGCTGTTATTGAAATTACACTGTACAATCTATATAGGCTTCAGAAATTCTCTGGAATTAAAAATATGCACTCATTTTAATAAATTTTGGTTGGTTCAGGTGATATCCCAGGCATCCGTGGTCAAAACTGAATGACCAGAGTGAGAGGACGAGGAGACACAGACAAAAAAGCTTCTTTAGAAAAATACCAAGACATTTTTGTATGTGGTCCAATTGCAGTTTTTTTGCCTAGTAATAAATTATTAATAAAATCAGTCATTGTGCACAGACACAAACAAAAAACAAAGTGCAATTATAAATGAATAAAGATTAAAAAAACAAGTCTAAGGTTCTTGCACACTTTAACCTCCCTGAATATATTCTGGTAAAAGACACTTAGCACTTTAACAAGGCACAGACTAGCTCATGCCACCACTTCTCAGGACTTACAGAGGACTTCATTTTGCAGGTACTGCTTTACCTTCTTTCCTATCACAAGATTTTCAGAAGAATATAAGCTAACCAAACAAACTACCTATAGCACATACAGTGTCCTTTTGTCCCTTGGTTTTGCCTTTACCTCCATTACAAATCCAGAGACTTCACCTCAGATGCTGCATCAACTTCTTCCTCTACCATGGAGTTTGTAAAATGTTGCTGTGATTCAATTAATAAACACACCTCACCAACAGAAGCGGATCCCCTTGCTAGTCCTTGCGGTGTTTAAAATATCCTCATGGGATGTGTATAGTCAGTCCCAAACTACAACTCTCCATTCCCACCCATAGGCTCACTCACTACCAAAAGTACAGTTAGGTTCATAAGTATTTGGACAGCGACATAATTTGAATAATTTTGGCCTCTACACCACCACAATGGACTTGAAATTAAGCAATCATTATGTGATTGAAGTGTAGACTTTTAGCTTTAATTTAAGGGGTTTACCAAAAATATTGTATAAGCTGTTTAGTAATGACAGCCCTTTTTATTTGGTCCCAAAATTTTCAGAGGCTCAAAAGTATTTGGACAAACTAACATAAATATAATGATTATTTTCAATATTTGGTTGAAAATCCTTGCAACCCATGGTCATCTCCAAGCGCTGGGTTTCCACTCTACTGATGTTTTACTAGGCCTTTACTAAAGCTATCTTCAGTTGCTGCTTGTTCGTTGGACTTTCTGCAATCACTTTTGTCTTCAGCAAGTGAAATGCATGTCCAATTGGGTTGAGGTCAATTGATTGACTCAGCCATTGAATAACATGTCACTTCTTTGCTTTGAAAAGTACATGGTTTGCTGTCACAGTATGTTTTGGCTCATTGTCCATCAGTACTGTGAAGTGTCCTATCAGTTTTGTAGCACTTGGCTGAATCTGAGCAGATAGTGTAGCCCTATACACTTCAAAATTCATTTTGCTACTTCTGCCAGCAGTCATATCATCAATAAACACTAGGGACTGACTTCCATTTGCAGCCATGCATGTTTATTCCTTAAAACTGCCTCCAACATGTTTCACGAATGATGTGGTATTTATCGGGACATGAGCCATTTCTTCTATTCTCCATACTCTTCGCTTTGCAAAATTCTAGTATATATTAATCTTTGATCCCTTTGCCCAAAGAAAATTGTCAGAACTGGACATGCTTTTTGAAAATGTTTTTTGGCAGTGTAAGGAGTGATTTGTGACGGACGTATACCAGCAAGACGGTAGTGAGACCAGCTATGAGTTTGAGACTGTGTCACTGACAAAAAGACTGGAGACAGAGCTGGAGGTGACATGAGCTGTAGATGTTAAGATTTGCATTGGGTGTGATGAGGATACAGGAAAAGAAATAAGTACATTAGAGGGTCACCTCAGGTTTGTCAGTTTGAAGACAAAGCCAGAGAGGTGAGATATTGTTGGTTTGGATATGTGCAAAAGACGGGCACTGGGTATATTTTTGGGAGGGATGCTAGAAATGGAGCTGCCAGACAAGAGGAAAAGAGGAAGGCCTAAGAGGAGGTTTATGGATGTTGTGAGAGAGGACATGCAGGTGGTGGGTGTGAGTGAACAAGATGCAGAGGACAGGAAGACATGAAAACATATGATCTACTGTGGTGACCCCTAACAGGAGCAGCTGAAAGAAGAAAAAAAAGAATCAAAGAAGGGTAAACTAATACACCTCTTCTCACTATTCTGGGCTATCACGTAACCCAACAACATGGTCTTACCACAGTTCAGTGCTTGTTTTTAGCTTTTGGAGGACTAACATAAGAAGAACTTAAACAAATATTTTTATTTAATCATGGTTTAATAGTTTAGTAGTAAGCTAAACTCATGTTTCAATAAAAAGTGCCAGTATTATTCTGTATTAATCAAACCAGTACTCACTGTGTGTATATCATGTCTTATGTTTGATCTCTAGAATTAACCAAACCTGAACCCATTTCATTCTGAGAAACAACTAGATGAATAAGTTCTAAGTTTAAATAACAAACGAATAAACAGTAAACCTCTGACCAATATATTAAACTTTACAAGAAATTATAAACGTGTAACCAAGATAGACTGGCCATGGCAAAATGACAAAATGTGTCAATATTCTGGAAAAAGAAATTCAGATTAATTTCATTTTAGCATGTCTGGACTGGATTTTAATGCCTTGCCTGCTTACTGAATCACAAGCAATGAGTTGCTGGAAGAAAATGTGAATGACATGTGACTAGAAGAAAACAAGCAAATAGTAGCCTCTGGTTAGACTGTGAAGATACCACAGTAGTTACCAGAAAAATATCATGAGTTTCCAATGCCGGCTTTGGATCATTAAATATGATGTTAACATAATGCAATCAAGGAGAAAAGGCCACTGACCAGCCATAAAGGTCTCCTTAATTACTGAATTTATCATTTTATGTTAGTTTTCGTCACACATGCACATCAGTGGATCATCCTCCAGGCTCTTCTCAGAAATGTAATACCACCCTGGGCTGAGAGGGGGCGATGGTGCTAATTTTATCCTCTTGTGTTCCCTCTTCAATGCTGAGAAGACACCCAGTGAGAGCATTTGACATCGCTATCTCTGGTCCCCCAGCTATATACCCCACAGTTCCCATAAGGAGGTGTCACTCGATACAAAGAGCACACTGCAGGATGGAGCGCCTGGCCAAAGTGACTAAAGCTGGTTTTACAAGCCAAGAGTGATTCCTTGAGTGAAGGAACTCCTTTTCATCTGTTCTTATGCCATTGAGCAAATATCTTATTTATAAATTTCATTTGATTAAATGGGGACAACTAGGTTGCCACTCCAAAATTTCAACTTGTCAAGCTGCAATCCTTCCATCGACCACAACGTATATATTAAATTGATATAAGCTCATTATTTTGTTACATAGCTGAGGACAGGGAAGTCTAGTCTGACCCGCTTGGCCTGCTCTTTCACAATCCTCATCAGGAAAAGAGGTTAGAGATGATGACATGAAATGAGATATTTCTCCTTATAATGGTAAAGTTTGAGTTTTAGTTTTCTCCTTTTTTATATCCAAAAACTGGATTCACGAGTTGATTTAGTGGCCTCACAGAAAAATCAATTTTCTTCACAATTACAGACCTTTCCATTATTCCAGCACACAATTATTAAGGGTATGTCTAGGAATTACAATCTGATACTTGTGGTCATATAATGATCTGGTTGGTATTGTAGCAGTTTAGTTTTAATGGCCCACAATACAATGCCTTGAACTTTTCTTTTATCATGAATATATTGTTTTGTTTTTGTTTTAGCCTCTAAAAAGATTACATTTCTACTACAGGTTAAAAATGTCAGCTAACATTAATTTTTGGCCAATTTGCACAATACAATTATGCAATTATCTGTAAGAACAACAAATTAATGCATAAATTATATTCAGAATTAAATTATTACTCAAAACCTAAACTGAAGTTAAAGGCAGCATTATTTAAATTTGCCCTCTAATACATTTTAAGTATAATGGTGCTGAATATGGAACATATCTTTGACAAAGTGAGAAAAGCCTTAATGAGCAAGTTACTATGGTGTATCCCTATGAGCCTGACATTTAAAATAATAGAAATGTGTAAAAAGTCAGTTTTTGTGTCATGAATATTTGTTTCAAAGCATATAAAATCATAATAATGAAATGCATGAAGTGAAGAAAAAATAAACATACTATAGAGCCATACTGCAGCTGTACTCTGAGACCCACCATGCTCACAAAATGTACTTTTATGCATATAAAGTCAATGAAAAGTCTATTTTACCATAATTTACCATTGCTATAATTTTTGAGAAATTAAAAACTGGAACAGTTTAGAATAAAATGTGCCAGCAATACTTTTTTTTTTTTAATATAACTTTCTAACTTAACAATCAGGCAAGCAATAAAGCAAAAGGGAGAAAGAGGGTCAATCTCAGATAAGCTCTTTATGAGTCTGATATTCCCAATAAAGCCGCAGCAGTAAATAACAAATGTGTAAGAAGATATATGACCATATGGTCATAGAAATCAAAGTAAATTGTTAGTCTTAATAATTAATTTAAATTAAAAACAATCCTTTAAGAGTAAATATAGTATAGATTAATTTCTTTCACTTCTTAGACGTGCAAAAGAATTTAAGAAAAGCAGCATTATTCTCTGCTGCTGCTCTATTATTTTTAAATTTCAATGTAAATTTATTTTGATTTCCATACTTTTTAATATATGTCAGGCTTTAGCAGACATACGCTGAACTGAGACTAGATAGGTTTAAGGTTAACTTACCAAATTTGTAAAAAATAAGACATTTTTCATCCAGAAGTACAATGAATGTATAGAGATTGAAATGTGTATTCTTTTTGAGTATTAACTTCAGAGAATTCTGAAATTTCAAGAAAGCAGAATTTTAAATGTGCAGTCCACAACCAGTACACATTGAAAGCTACACACCTTTATTAATACATCCTTTTTGTTTAATTTAAAGCCAGAAATCATGTCAAACCTGTTTTCAAATTTAGTAAGATATTTTTAAAAGTTCTTAAGGCCTGTGCTGATCAACTTTATGGTGTCCTCTGTCACCTGTTCAGTCTGTCCCTAAGGCTGGGTTTATACTTCATGCAACACAATCTATGCTCCTGCAGACACTACTGCTATGCAAGCAGTGTACTTTATGAAAATATGGAAGATTCCACCGGATGGCAGTATGAGATATCATTGCGGTAAGGTAACAACATTCAGCTTTGCCGTGTTGTGAATTGCCTGAAACATCAATTAAATTCCCAGGACACCTTGCCATATCTCTGAAAAGGATGGATGTTTAATGATTACATCCATCAATCCAGGGATGTGCCCATTCTAGCAAGCATTGGGCAGAAGGCAGAAACAATCCCTGGACGGGTATCAGCTCATCGCAAGGTGAATACAAGCACACACATACAATGGCATCAGTTTAGTATCACCAAATCCCCAAACCTACATGTCCTTGGAAAGAAATCGGAGCACACTGTGGAAACCCACCAGGAAAACATGCAAACCCCAAGCAGGAAGCACCAGGGATGCGACTTTCTGTGAGGCAAAGGTGCTACCATTCTGCCACTGTGCTGCTCCCCCATATGTAAAATTATTACATATTTATTTTTAAAAGGAAGTTAACAATTTATCTGTAAAATGTAACATACATGCTTTAACACATTTCATCATGAAAGTGATATCAAGCATAAATCTAAGGATTCTAAATGTGATGTGTTCTGTGTGGCAATCAATGCCTGCCGCTGCACTGGATTGCCAGCAACACGTAAAGATTAAAAACTAGGTTGGTTTTAAGATGACATTTACAACATTCTACTTTAATGAGAAAATCAACTGCAAGATTAAAGTTGAAATTTCCACTTAATCACGAAATAAACCTTTTTTTCATCACCCTGTCCCTAATTTTTTTTCTCTGTGGCTCAGACACGCTTCTGTACATTCAGATGCTGTTGCAAAGTTGCAAAAAAATAACATAAATTAATAATAACAAAAAGATGGCACAGAAAATGGTATCTGAGACCTTTAAAATGTACTGTATGGCGTCATTACGATGGGGAATATGTGAAGCTTCAAAAGAAAAGCACCACAAATGCATTTTTATGTCAGCATTTTGCCTCACCACATTGAACCATTCATCAAACATTGAAACACGCACTTTAATCCTGTAGAATCTTCAAAGCGGCTTGCTGTCACATGTTAATAGTAAGCAGAGACTCTGACTTGGAGTTCCAACTTGAAACACTCTGCGCCCCTCGATTTTTTGCAGCTCTCGCGCACATGTTGCATTAATTTCCTGAGGACATACTCAATCCTGAAGATGCATCATAGACAGAAATTAAAGTTGTATGAGACTTGTAGCCAACTAATTATTCATCAGAAGTGTGTCTAGAAGCTCTGTGATGCATGCTATGTGTGGGCCCTCATAGGCAGGAATCAAGAAACATGGTGGTGGTTAGTAGGTAACTATGGGGAGCAGGCACAAGAGGCATTTAATATATGAGCTTTCCTGAGGAGAAAACACAGTAATGTGCACAATTGTGTGTTTTGTGGGTCTTAGTGTGGAAAATATGCAGCATGTCACATTTTTTAAAAATGTACTGTGCTCCAAACAGAATTGAAGGCAATTATATGCATTACGCAGGAGTGTAAAAAAAAAACAGGCAAACAGAAGTGGACACAAACCTTTAGGGACCAATATTCCCTGTACCACAAAAAAAAAAACTTCCAAACCCCTAAAAAATCCTTTTTAATGTGTTTAGTGTTTTGTGTTTGTGAGAGCACCAGTGTCTGTTTTTCAAAATTAAATGTGAATTGAAACTATTTTGCACGTCACTGTACAGTAGCTTATACACTTAATTAGTACATCTGTCCATGGGATTCACAGTTGTTCTCTTAGGATGAGAATAATGCCGCATCTCTAATATATTTTTAAAGCCAAAGTACATTGGCGGAAAGTAAGCAAGCAAACTTCAAAACCCATTCATAGTCCTTTCAAGACCTTGCAAGTGGTAAAAGTTAAAAACCTCCTGTGTTTCTAAATGGTATCTTGTGTTGCACGGAACACCATTAATACCAAAACCCAGTAGGCTAAAAGGCAGAAAATCCATTAGACAATGCAAATACTTATTTTATTCTTAAAGAAAATCATCCTGTAGATGAATTTTGATGCTTGGCATGGAGATGCCTTAATCCTTTAACAAGGTGTGCCTTCCACTATTTAATGACCTAAAAAGCAGTGAAGCATATATTTTCTGTGTTAAACTGATTCTCTCTTTTCACAATTCAGGATTTTGTTTTTTGAAGTCGGATGCTTTTCAAGCTCTTTCTGGTGTCTAATGACTTTTTCAGTTTTGTTCTAACTTTCATTGGTTTTTCCTTTTCCAAACCTTCCTAATCAGAATGAGGGTTATAGGAGGCAATGGTGCATAACAGGTATGGCACAGGCATACTGTGTTGTAATCTTATTTACTTTGTGAAACATCTTGTGATGGAGCTGTGAAAGGAGCTATATAAAGAAAAGATTGTTGGATCAACTAAGGGGCTTTACAATTGCCTACTGATTACCACTGTGATCTCTCAGTTTCCTGGGTTCACAGTTCTGCCTGGCTAGTAATAAGCTTCCATGCTGTACCTGTGTTCCCAAGAGTTTTGTCTGGGTAGTTCAGTTTCCTCCCAATATATAAAAAGGATCCTCCTCAATGCTTGCCCTATAAGCCCCAGCACCCCCACCTTCCTGTAATAAAATGAAAATAAACAATTACATAATTGATGCCAAAGCGGTCAGCACTACTCCAGAAGAAGCCATTAAGAAGTTTAAGTGGACTGCATAAGAAACCCAAGCAAGCCACAGTGTAGCCAGAACATTTGCTTAGTTTCCTTACTTTATTCTTGTGTAATGGGGACACCTAATTAAAAACCTTTTGATTTAAATTGTTTCAATTAATTTGTCTATCATCTCAAGGGGCGAATTTGCAAAACTAGAAGAGTAGTAAGACAGTTTTGAGGGGTCATTATAAATAAAACTGACTTTAATACATAGTTGTACAAAACCCCATTACAGCTGTGATTGCTGGTTTTCATTAAAGATCTCATTCCTATGAGGTTTGAAAGCTTCAGATATATAATTGGGTAAGTTCTAGAAATTCACATACAGTAGCCAAAGAAAAAAAGTCAAAGACTTTAATAGAAAGAAAGCATTCAAATAAATTTAATTTAGTGGTTTTATGGAAAACTGTAAAGTTAGTTAATGGAAGAAAATTATTTAATGTCCTTCATTAAATACATTTTTAAATACACTTTGAAGAATCCACAAGCCATCCTCAAAATTTGAGTGATAATGCAATAAATAGACTAGTGAGGGAGGCAAACCATGGGACCTACAATAACTCTGAAGGAGTTACAAGTTACAGTAGCTCAGTTTGGAGAGACTCTCCATACAACTGGTGCTTCACCAGTTTGTAGCAAGGCTGGATTAGGAGTTCAGGGTGCCACAACTTATATGGTCCCTCCTCGCCCATGTATGCACTTAGAATACCACACATGTCAGTGATAAATCAGGTAAGCATTAAAGTCATTTAAAAAAATCCAAAGATTTATACCAGGTCAACCTGACCTCTTTTCTTCATTACAGGGTTGGCACAGGAGCAAATTTAGTGGGGTGGGGCACTGTATTTCCTTAGGATGGGGGTGGTACATGATTACAGTACAAATAAAGCCAACAGTATTTTTGATTTACAAAAAATATGCCTGAGAGTGCTTAAGAAACAGAGACAAGAGCACATAGAACGTTGTTACTTAGAATGCTAAACCCCAAGTTCACACAGTAATAAACCAAAGGCAGGCTGTGTCAGTTGGACACATGGCACTGGCACAAATACAAACAAGCAACACATAGATAGATAGATAGATAGATAGATAGATAGATAGATAGATAGATA
>JANRMT010062842.1:2883647-2916980 GCA_026402145.1 Polypterus bichir lapradei | reverse complement strand
ATAGATAGATAGATAGATAGATAGATAGATAGATAGATAGATAGATAGATAGATAGATAGATAGATAGATAGATCATAAAATAATACAAAATTAGAGAAGTAAAAAAAATAGGAAAGGATTTCTTCTCCATCGTTAACCAAGTCATTTCATGTTTGTCTCTCCTTTAAACCTTCCATAATCTCATTATACTTATGTCTGCAACCCAGGAAAAAAAGTTAGGCTGCACTATGTTCCCCTCTGCTTGAGACAACGGCAGAATTCTTTTCATTTTAATTATTGGCTCCTATGTGTTCCAAATGAACAAATTGATGTGTACTCCCTTTTAAAAGAAAAAAGTGTTAATGTATACTGAAAAGCACTGAAAAAGATAAAGTTTCGGGTTTATATTCATCTTAACAATTAGCACATTTACATGATCTCTGATAACCTGATTATTCACAGGTTCCTGAATATTAAAATGCAATGTACACCTTTATTCCAATTTGAGAAATCGGGTTATTGGCCTCTGAGAAACTTGATTTACATTGTTAGATTACCAAATTACTGTTAAGGATTTTGTAGCCTGTTCGTGTTTTGCACTCTGTGAGCCTGTATCTGCTTTGCACATGCTTTCGGCAGCCATGGGAAGAAGCATTCACAAAATATATTTCCAGAGGCAAATGTCTGAGGGATCAAATTATTTCTTCTTCTTCTGGCTGATTTGTCTCAGTATTTCAGAAATCGCTAAATTTATGCTGATGAGCTGAACGTACAGTGCTAAGCTCAGCAGCACAATCTCAGGAGCAGTAGTGTAACATATTAAAAGTAACATGCATTAAGTAGTCCAATTACTTTTTAAAGTAATGACTAAGGTGACGCATATGTTATTGATGTAAAAATACCTGCATTATAATTCCAGCAGCACTGGGTTTAAGGCAAGAAGCACATGTACCAGGTCCTCTACATAACCACAAATGCACATCCACGCAGAAAAATGTTTGCTGCATGCAATTCAGTAACAGAAACCTGTAACTAAAGCATCAGTTTGACTAAGCATGTTTATAATACACAAGAAAATTATCATAGGAGTCATGCTTATTTTCATATTTACAGTCGCTGATGACATTTAACAATGTTGGAGCTCCAAAAGACTGTGTAAATGCGGATTATTTAAGAAAACAGGTTTCTGCCTTAACTCGGTTATTCACCTTAACCCAATTATGTGTGTGCATGTAAACTCACTGAATGTTATTCAGCAAACTAATGTAAGATGAAGACATGAACATCGTTTTGTAACTAATAAGCAAAATGAACCTTCTCAAAAGACATCATATTTCTTGTGAAAAGGGAAAAATCTCTTTAGGCCATGCCCTGTGAATCCATAATTAGTTTTTCTTCCAAAGGGTATGCATATCTTGGATTTAGAGAGCAAAACAAATTTTATGCTTGATTTGCTTTTACACTCACTTATGTTTGTAACAGATATACAATCAAGCACACTGATATACTCCAATTTGCAAAAAAATAGTGTTTCCTACTTATTTTACTGTATAATAACTGTAGGAACAACACATGGTAAACTCGGCTCTTTGTGAGTTAATATGTAAGCGTTCAGTGTGATATATTAAAAATTCATTATAATAAATCATGTATATATTTTTGTCTTTGATTTAAAAAACATGATTTAATTTTTCCTTTCCTATCCTTTCTACATATATTATGTATTTGATTAAACAAACAGATTAATTATTTCTTTCCACTTAATTTCCTTACTGAATTAAACATCCTACTGGCACACAGCAATGTTCATCCAGTTTTAAAGGAATGCTTTATTTGAATGTAACATTTTTAGCTTGTTTTAAAATGGATTTTTGTTTGAAAAACTAAAATACGTAAAAGTTTATTAACGTTTCTAATATAATTAAACAAATACATAAATATGTATAATAATATGTGCATTTCTAACCTCCCTCTACTTAAACCTGTTCTCTGTGGTCTCTAGCCCCTCTTCTTCCCACCAGTTGTACTCTTGCCATGCCTAACCCACCCAGTTCCAACTATGCTCGTCCTTTGATTAGAAAAGTCTATTAAATCCAAGCTTGGAACGACTTCCAGAACAGCCCATTGATGTTATATGGAGAGGCGTTTCCTCACATACCTACCACTGTCGTAAAAAAAACTGCACCATTCATTAGGACCGAAAGGGAATCACATCTGTTTGTGTGTGTTTTTGCTGCTATTGTATTATTGTCACTATTCTGAGAAGACATGCAAGTAACAATTTCATTGTTCAATGTACACATGACCAAACACTTGAACATGAGCCTTAATGACAGTGCATTACACTGCGGAGCAAAAGGTAGTCTTACAAGGTAACCAGTGGTGATTTTACTCTTTAAAATATTCAGGATGTATTAGGAATGCACTGGGGAAAATCAGGTGTAACGAAGCATAATGCTCTACTGCTAACTTCAATCTCCAACAAAGATGTCCTGTCCTTCCCCTTAGGCAGGAGCACAGCATAATCTTAAGGTAATTGTAGCATGATGTTCTCCTTGGCCATTGGCAGAGTCTCTATTTTGAAGACACATCTTAAAAGGTTGTGGCTTATTTGCAGCTTTTCAGTTCCATTCCTCTTGACATGTATGTAATGCTTTTGACAGTCATTGCTAGAAATCCACTGTAGTTTTTCACATGTTACAGAGAGTAACATCCTGAGGTCTACTAGACTAGCCATTTGTTCTTAAAATTCTGACAACTACTCATCTACATTCTTTTTAATACCCTGTTATAGTTTTGGATGAACCTTGACCATATACAGATTATCTTTCTGTGACCAGCAGCCATCATTTCTAAGGAATTACAGCAGTGACTTTATCACAAGAATGCCTTTGCCTTCTATGACTTCAGTCTAAGATGGGAATAGATAGATGGAAATGTATTGAAGGACTTAGCCTGTACTCTGAAGAGCGTTCTACAAATAGTGTATAAACTGAATTAAAAGATCCTTTCTCTTATGAAACTGTTGACAGTTTTAGCAAACAAACTTTTGTCACTTAGATCTAGTCAGACTGGAATGGATATAGAGTTAACGTTCTTTATTTCTATTTACTATAGTTGTCTAGGTTAACAATAACTATGAGTAATGCCAACCCACCAACACTGCTTCACCTACACACAATCTTACATTACAATAAAGAAAATATTTAGGATGACTAAACTGTGGCTTACAGTACATCATAATAAAAGGAGAAAATTTTGAAGATAAAAGAAACCCCAGAAAACCCATAAAGATTGCATTGATTGTAACTATAATTAATGTTGTTTCGCCTATACTTATATACTGCAGTTTTTTTTTCTTTTTTATTTCAGTCTTGCTGTTTTACCAATGTGTGCATTGATTAATCAATCATAAAGACATTCAACCAAACAACTATTTATCTTCTAATGCTCACTTCATGTGCACAGCTGCTACTGCGTCTTTGTTGCCAGCAGTATTCTCATTTCATCATCCATGAATGGGCATATTCCCTGACTGGTGTGTGGGAGTCTTTCTGATCATGCCAGGGAGTTATGCTGCCCACATGCTACTGTAAACCATGGTAAAGTGCCTGCAACAAAACTCAAATTTAGATTCTGGCCGCATTTGTGGATTTTTGTCTCCATTCGGCAGGTGCACCGGCTGAATGTGACACATATTCAAAGTACTAGGGTATTGTATAAAATATGTTTGGTTTTAAAAAACAATGAGAATATTGAAAAAAATATAGTCAACATTTTAATTGAAGCTTAGACAAAAATAATAGGGTTGGATGGATCAAAATGCTAAGCTTGTCATAATGCTGGACTTTCTATTAAGTTATTAATGATTGCTAGGGTATGACAATATCCATACTAGTATTTTAATTTATATGTACAACAAAATATGTTTAATTTATTAAAAAAATGTTTAAATGGGTAATCATGAGTTGCATTGAGTATTCAACATTTGCAGATGTTTTTTTGGAAAAAGATACAAATGAGAGAACTCTTGCTTGTATAGTATAAAGCATTCAGATGAAACAGCAGATTTCCTGGAAGTATAATCTGCTACAGCAGCCATCTAAAAGAAGCAAAATAGTAAATCAGATTACTAAGACAGAGGTAAGGGGAATTATTCAGTTATCTAAAATAAAATAAATCTGGTTTCACCGGCACTGAGTCATAGTGTAGATTTTGTCTTGAACTGGTGCCTTCTGCTTGACACATTCTGTGCAGCAACTCTAAGTAGACAGAGGTAAATAGATAAGAATACAGAGAATACAAAAAATAAAGAGAGAGTAGGATTAAAATGTCCAGGCAGTCTAGTGTGCAGATGTACATACTGTAAATACTAAGTAGATGATCAGACCTGATTAGTAGGAATAATTGCATATTGAAAAAAACTGTTTGGATGACGCGTTATTATAGCTTTCACTGCACAAAGACATTTGCCGGAGGGAAGTCTTTGAACAGGTGATGCCCTGGGTGAGTTGGATCTACAGTGGTGTTTGTGGCCCACTTCCTTACCCTGGACTCATATAGGACTTGAATGGGATGTTAATTATAGCCTATGATCTTTTCATATGCTCTGATGATGCATTGCAGATTGACCTTAGCCTCAACAGAGGCAGCACCAAACTAGACAGTTATAGACAAACTCTGAATGGATTTGATGATGGCGGTGTATATTGCTTGACAGAGATTGAACTTCCTCAGCTGAAGCAAAAAGAACATGACCTTTCTTAATAATACATGTGATGTTATTGTCCCACTTAAGGTTTTGTGACAACACAGTGCCCAGAAACTTAAATGCTTTTGTAATCCCAATGGTTGAGCCATTTATAGCAAATGATATGTGAGCAGGTGAGTGTTTCCTGAAATCTAAGATCATCTCCTGAGTTGAATACTAAGGACCAAATTATTATGGCTGTACCACTGTCAGACTTTCCACCTCTTGTCTGTATATGGACTCATCATCGTTTGAAATGAGGCCTACTAATGTGATGTCATCTACAAATTTAAGCAGTTTGAGAGATGAATTCTATTTTGTACTAGTAAAGTCAGAAACCTCGAAGGCCATGAATTTGACTGCAGAGGTTAGTACTACTACCTCATTGATCTAGTGTTGTGGCTTTGAATCTTCTGCACATTTGTTGTTTGCTTAAACTTTGCACATTTTACCCTTGCCGTGCTGCGTTTTACTTTGTGTATTAAAGATGTTACACCCTTATCACCATATACATGTGTGTTAGGTTAACTGGCAGTTCTAAACTGGCCCAGTGTAGACAATTACTGAACATATATTCTGTATACATCAAGAGTGATTCATGCAAAGGTAGACCAGTGTAAAGATTGGAGTAAAAAAATCTAATGTGGATGTTTTCATATTTCATCAAGGTTGGATAGACAAAAAGAATGAGTTGTGTACATGTTGTGCTGTGACATTGTCATCTGTCTATTGCCTAGTGTTACACTGAGAAATTAAGCTTTAGAGCACTATCATTAATAATTTGATACTCTCTGCAACTCCCAAATAAAAACCGGTCTGACATTAGATCTATTGTCTCTGCCTTTTTTGGAGTGGTAAAAGACCCATCATTAAACATTACTACTTGTCATTTGTAGACTGCGACTATGAAGTTCACTAGCAGCACTTGTTATGAAATACACCATCCTACTCGGGTTTTTGGAAATAAGGGTGTCAACATGCCAGATCTGCACTACATTGAAATAAACTCTGGATGTGGATCTGTGCACAACAAATTCTCAGCCACTAACTTTCGCCTTGTTTAACACAAGGTATATCAATGGAAAAGCACTCATACTGTCATAATTTATTCCAGAGTACAAAACTGATACATTATTTTTAACAGAAACTTGACAAAAGCCAAATAAGTTTGTATCTGTAATCGAGGCACTCTGTCTGGTTATGTTTACTTTACAGTGGCTCGAGACAAAGTGGTAACCAAGGTAAAATCTCACTGTAATTGTGAGATCTGAGCTAAACATCATAAGAACTCCAATTAACTGCCCATTGTCCTCCTGTCTGGCTCTAAAACTAATAACAAAATCTGGACCTATCTTACTAATTATTCTCTGGAACACAATAGGTCTTTTTTATCTGATCTGACTGAATCACTAAGTTGTTTAAGTTCTCTTTCCCAGACAGTTATTCTAGTGGGTGTCTTTAATATCCACACTGATGATCTTTCATGTACGCTGACAAATGAATTCTTGTCCCTACTGGACGGTTTTGACTTGGTGTAGCATATTGATTTTCCTACCCACTCTGATGGTCACATATTGAATCTGAAATGTACATTTGGATTATCACAGTATCAAACTCACAACACTGATTTGGGCCTCTCTGACCACAAAGCAATGTTTTATTTTTACTGCCTCATTGCCTTTTCTTGCTTGCAACTCTAGATGTCAAATTTCTTTCAGAAACCTTAAAATATCTATCCCTCTATCCTTGCTGGATCTGTTTCAAATCTTTTTCTGCCTTCTCTATTCCATCCATATTAAAAGTCTTACTGATCACTATAACTTCATTAATTACTAGATAAAACAGTCCCTTTAAAATGTAGGGAGGTGTTCTTCAAGTGTTCAACTCCATGGTATAATTCAACATTTCAGTCTATGAAAGCAGCTGGCTGAAGCCTCGAGAGAGTGTCACATAAGACTGACTTTACTGTGCACACCCAGGATTTCTCTGACCATCAAAGAGCTTACAGAGATGCACTACCTGCAGTCAAGAATACACACTGTAGCACAATAATAGAGAATGGCTATAATAACCCAAGGACTTTAATGGCTGAGGCTAATTAGCTGCTTCAACCTGCAACTGGCCCAATCATCACCTCTTCCACTCTAGACTGTAAAAAATCCCTTTAGTTATTTAAAAACCTAAATAATTCAAGTAATACAAATCCATCCTTCTTTTATGTTTTTTGCTATCTTCTCTCTCCATCCAGCTTCTTTTCCAAATTTTTATGAGTCTCAGTTACATTTATTCATGACCAGATCTGTAAGTGGAGGCCTACTGATAGTTTAATGGACCCCGTTTCTACCACACTTTTGTTATCCTACCTTCATGCTATAATCCCAGTTGTTACAACAATAATAAATATATCCCCTGACACTAGCACTGTGCCAGCTACTTTGAAAATTGCTTCTGTAACCCCAACATTAAAAAAGTTCAGTATTAATGCTGACAATTTTCAGCAGAAACTCTCACTTATCTTTGCTATCTAAAGTTCTTTTGCTTGTTGTGGCCTCCCAACTCACTAGTTACTTAACTTTTAATTAACTGATGGAACCCTTTCAGTCTGGTTTCAGAGCATGACATAACTGTGAAACTGCTCTGCTTTGAGTAACTAATTATTTGCTTATGGCAGCAGACTCTAGGCAAATCAGAATATTAATTTTGTTAGACCATAGTGCAGCTTTTGATACTGTCAAGCATGATATTCTACTGTACAGATAAGTCCTATCTGACCGATAGGCAAGTGCTTGTTAGTCTTGCCAACGGCAGGTCCAGCTCAACGTCGGCCACACAAAGAGTTCTGTAAGTCTCTGTCCTCTTCCCTCTGCTCTTCTGTATCTAATCTACATTCTTCCCCTTGGTCAAATCATAGCTTTGTACTGGGTTATTATTTTTATGCAGTTAATACTCAGATCTATTGTAGTGTTAAAATTGAAAGTTCTGAGCTTTCTCAGCTCACAACTTGCCTCAGTGAAATTAAAACATGGATGGAATATAACTCTTTAAAATCAATCTGTAACAAAACCAAAGACATGCTAATTGGTACTAAAGCGCAGCTTAAAACATAAATTCCTTCTTGAACACCTTGGTCATTATGTCATCAGACATCCTTCTTCTGCTGGGAACTTTGGTGTCATTTTTGATTCCCTTTCTTATCCTAACCATATCGATCACATTAAGAAACTTTCTTACTTCCATCTTCGTAACATATCCTGAGTTTGCCCAGTTCTCTCCTTTTTCAATGCTGAAAAACTTCTTTTATTACATCCTGCATCGACTACTGTATCTCGCAACTGGCAAGTGCCCCTTCTAATCTGTTATTGCAGCTCCACTTTGTTCAGAGCTCTGCTGCAAAATCAAGCACATAACACCCATTCTACTCTGCCTTCATTGGCTCCCTATCTGTTATACGATGGAATATAAAATTCTATTAATAACCTATAAAGATTTAAATGGCTGGACTAAATCAGTAACCTCCTTAATTGCTATGTTCTTGTTCACCCATCTTGTTTTGCCATATAACTAACCTGTCTTCTATGGGTGACAGAACCTTCAGCTCTGTAGCATCCCGACTTTGGAATTAATTAACACAGCTGACTCAATTCATTCTTTCAAAAAGCAACTTAAAATTAATTTGTTCAAGAAGCCATTTAGCTTGCAATGACTTTCTTACCCTAATTTTAGTTTAACCTCTCTGTCCAAATGTCCAGAAAATACTTTGTGTGTACCATATGTTTTTTATTCAGGGTTTTATGTTGGTATTTGCATTTTATTCTGGTTTGTTGTCACTTATTCTCTGTCATTGCTTTGTATATTCTGTATTTGCAGCCATTCCAACAGAAGCTCAGTATGTTTAGGTACGTCCAGTACTTGGATGGGAGACCATCTACGGAATGCTTGGGTTGCTTCTGGAAGAAGTATTTGTGAGGCCAGTAGGTGGTACTTACCCTTTGATTTGAATGTGAATGCCAATGCCCAAGTGCAGTGATGGGGACACTGTGCTGTAAAAATGGTGCCGTTCTTCAAATGAGGAATTTGAAGGAATGAAATTGAGGCGCTGACTCACTCTGTGATCTTAAAAGATCCCTGGGCATCCTTCATAAAGAGAGGGGTGTATCTTGATGTCCTGACTAAATTGCCCACCTCAGCCTGGACATTCGGGGCCCCTAAACATTCCCTGTCTCTAATATGTAACTGTCTCTCACCCCAGCACCACCTAATAGCTCATGTTTGTTGAGCGTACTGCCGCAAAAATGGCTGCTGTCACATCAACCAGCTTGAAGCTGAATTTCGATGGTGGTTGAAGTGGCTCCTCACTCACTATGTAAAGTGCTTTGAGCAGTGAGAAAAGTGCCATATTAATGTAAAGAATGATTAATATTATTTATTTTTATTTCATATTTTATACAGATATTATTTGTATCTAATGTTGTACATGCCCTGTTGTTCTTTTTTGAATTTCTGTGAAGCTCTTTGAGCATGGGAAAGGCACTATAGAAATTAAACATATTATTATTATTATTACTACAGTTTGGTTCATGATAGGACAGAAGGTGGGGTGTTCTCACCTGGCTAAGAATAATTGGGCATTTAGCTGATTTGCAGCTGGATGAATCTGCTATCCTGGAGTACCACTGAACTTAATATGGTCTCTCCAAGATTTTTATCTGTTGCTCTCTTTCTCTCCTTGAAATTAAAATTAAATCTCTAAATTTCTGTTGAAAACTCTTTGATGCCTGTGTAGTTTTCCATAAATGTGCCTTCATCTTCCATAATGCAGCTTTTCCTGTGAGGAGGAAGCATATCTTTCCCCTTCTAGGCATGCTGAGATATTTTGATACTTGGTGACATTTATGCTAATGCTGGGCTTGTAGATTTTGAATTATTGAGCATCCATTTAGCCCACTGTAAACACAACAACAAAACAGGTGCTGGTGTCTGTTCATTGTAAGTCACTGAAGTATAAATAGTGCAATTTTTTATGACTACTTTAGATGTTACGATGAAGTAACAAAACAATACATTAGTTGAAGAGATACCCTTCATAAAGGTATTTGTGTGTGAAAATAAAAGCTTTTTTGGACCAGAGCTCCACGTGTTGTAATTGCAGTTCTGTTGTTTTGGTTGGCCACAACCCCAAGTGTCCACAACTGGGGTAATTGGCAGGATTACCTGGTCATCTGTTTGTCAAGTATCTGCAGTTTAATCGTCATTGTTGTGGCAAAACTTTAAGATGTAACTATTTAAAGTATTTGTAAAATGTAACTATTGCTCCTGAAAAAATGGAAAGGAAATTCATCATAAAGAGTGGTTTATCCTTTGGGGAGCAGACAGACTGGGGGTACTTCACTCATACTTAATTACCCAGAGGAATACAGGTAAGAACTCTCTCTGATAAGCGCAAGTAATGACAGCCTGTTTATTTAGCTGAGCCACTTCACATAAGCTATTGAAGAAGACTAAGGCTACTTGCTGCCGTGGCATAAATAGTAAGGTAGGTACTGTCGTAAAGCCAAAAAACTGGGGATTTGTCAAAATAACCCTCAGCTTCCATACCCCACAAGTGGCAAAGTCGCAGCTTGTCACTTTCTACAAATTTTCATGCTCAGGCAACATGGCCATGATATATGGAGGGGTCAGAGCAGCCATGATTTTTGGACCATCAGTGTCAGATGAAAGTCACAAGAGGGACTACAGTCATAAAATTGACTTTGTCATCAAATTTCAATGTATTAACCACAACAGAATTGAACCTATTAATTAAAACATGTATTTAAGCATAGTAAAATGGCTTAAATATGGTAGCCCATCTCACACACACAAGAACAAAGTTTGGAATGGTATCAGAGAAACCATCAAAAGCTGCTTAACAGCACCACATTACTTAAAATTGAAATAATTCTCTGGTGTTCAGAAAATCTAAAAAGGATGTTCTAATTCAATAGAAAAAGTACTGAACTTATTAAAGAATACAGAATATTGCTATCAAATATTTGACAGATTTTCAAAGTAATATATATTCCAGCATCAACAAAGCTTCCAGAGGTTTTTTATTTATTTGGACAGGGTTACTTATTTACATCATTATACAAATAACTATGTGTTGGAAAAAAATATATGTGCAAGGAATCTTCAGTAATTGTTAAAGACACAAAAAAGTATCCTTTTCTACCTAACATTGTGTTTAACATTCATTATTTTCATATGTTCGAAATATATACAAGATGTTCTACAGACTTGAGATTTTTATTTACCATCCATCCATCCCGCTATATCCTAACTACAGGGTCACGGAGGTCTGCTGGAGCCAATCCCAGCCAACAAAGGGCGCAAGGCAGGAAATAAACCGAGGGCAGGGTGCAAGCCCACACACACACACACACACACCAAGCACACACTAGGGACAATTTAGAATTGCCAATGCACCTAACTGGCATGTCTTTGGACTGTGGGAGGAAACCGGAGTACCCAGAGGAAACCCACATGGACACGGAGAGAACATGCAAACTCCACACGGGAAGCGAACTCGGGTCTCCTAACTGCGAGGCAGCAGTGCTACCACCACGCCACCATGTTGCCTAACTGTATATTATTTTCAGTAAATAACTAAGTGTCAGCTTAAATACAGTATGATCAATTGTGTCTAAGAATAATAAAACTATATGTCCATATATTTGTAGACACCTATGTATCACTCCTCTATGAGCTTGTTGGAAATCCCATTCCAAAACTATGGGACCTAACATTGAGTTACCCCTCCCCCTTTTGTGGAAGTAACAGCCTCCACTCTTCTGGGAAGGTTTTCCACAATATTAAGGGGTGTGTCTGTGGGAATTTCTGCCCATTCAGGCAACGGAGCATGTGTGAGGTCAGGTACTGTGTGTTATGGCAGGTCCGCAACTTCGGGAGTTTGTTTTTAAAAAATAATTAATTAATTGGCCGGCTCATTCTCCGTGCATCTGGCCTATAAGAATGAGCTGGCATGAGAAAAAGGAGAATCGAGACAGAAAGAGAAGATCAGTGAGAACAAACTTGGGTGAAGAGTGAGCAAGTGATCCAGTCAGCGAGCAGTATGAGAAATGCAGTGTGGATGTTAGCCCCATGGAGGAGTAAAGAATTGGTGCTTACTGATTATATGTAGAAGAACTGGGATGATCATGGTGGAGTCCTCCCAAGGGATCTGAGGAACGCAGAGCAAATGAGAAGGATGATGGGTGGACAACCAACACTGAGTGGTCTGGCTGGCGTTGTCTGAAGCAACCAAGACGGGGGTCAGGTGGTTGTGGACCCTGACTTCTGATGTGTCCACCAGCTGAGTGAGCAATGGGTGAGCTGGAGAGATGAAGGAGGAGTTGTGCTGGCTTCATCTAGGTGCTGTAAATTTTAAAAGACCCAATGGCTGTTGGATTTTAAGCTTGTTTTAATTCTGATTCTTTTTTTTTACCATATAGACCACCACTGTTTTAGTGGATTATTTATTTGTTATTTATTTATTTTAATAAAAGCACTAATGCACTTTTTACACCTTCCACTTTTTTTGTGTGGTGTCCTCATTTGCTCAGCTCATCCCCATGAAACATTATCGGCGGTGGCAGGTTCAAAAGGCTCCTGGAGAGAACCAGACACATAGAGCAAACCCGCACCATCACATACTGATGTTAGACGAGAAGACCTGGCTCACAGTCAGAATTCCAATTCATCCCAAATGTGTTCAGTAGGGTTGAGGCTAGGGCTCTGTGCAGGCCACTTTCAGCTCCTCCATACCAAACTCATCAAACCATGTCTTTATGGGTCTGGCTTTGTGCGCATGACACAGAAAAGGGTCCTAACAAAGCTGATGCACATTTCTTGTGCTTATATTGCTTCAGGAGGAAGTTTGAAACTGTTGTGAGAGATGCAATTTTTACATTCTACAGCCTGCTCTATGCATTTGTGTGATCTACTTGACTGAGATGCTGTTGCTCCTTGACACTTCCACTTTATAAAAATAACATTTACAGTTCACCAGAGCAGATCTAGTACAGAAAAATGTCATGTTCTGCACCTGTTAACAATGGGTGCAGCTATAACACCTGAACTCAATAATTTGAAGGGGTGTCCACAAGCTTTTAGCCATTAAGTGCAATTACATAATATAAACATGTATTACAATTAGCAACTTGAATGAATCTGACAAGAAAGATGTTGTCAGCTGAGAGAGTTGGGTTAGGAGCATGCGCTGATACAACGCATCGCCACACCCACCACATGACAAACCACCTCAGGACCTGAATGCAACCATGCAACGGGTGACAACTCAGCACCACACTAGTTCACATGGAATGGAACAGTCTGAGTAAGGTTTTTTATGGTGGCTGCAGTGCCAATCCTGCTATCAACTTAAAAAAAAATGTGAAAATGAGTGGTCTCTCAATATTTCTGTATCTTATTTAGTGCATTGCAACATATATTTACAAACTCATCTTTAAAAAACTGGATATAATTGCGTTTTTTTCTTTGAAATATAAACAGGCCATAGAACTTCAAAACATTTCTTCCGTGGTTTAGCCAGAGGGGTACATGATGCTACTTAACCTTTAATTCTATTATGAGGCTTCAAATATTCATATACCGACATTATGCAATGAATCAACATGAAATTAACATCCTCTAGTTTGGAGAAGAAGCAGCACACCGTTAATTATTGTCAGCTAAGCAGAACTGTGGTGGTTCAACATTCACTTAGAATAGGGTACAGTACATAGGTAAAGAATGGATTTCTAATTTGTTACTAATATTTACTTATCATTTAACACACTTTTAATTTTAATTTAGCGAAATTTATTTTTATATTATTATGGTTAATCACCATGACACCATTTTGTACATTTGTTTTTCTTATGGAGGCTATCATTTTGTGCATTTGTTAGCAAAGGTGTCACCATTTTATGTTTCTGGATATCATTGGTGCCACCATTTTGTGTGTTATGATTCTGTATGGAAACTAAGTACATGCATGTGCCATATAAGCTGTTACATCACAGTATATAATATGGCCATTTAAATTTAACGGTATTTGAGTGTTGTTTTTTTCCAAAGAGAAGATCTAAAACTTAAGCAAACATTTCAAATCAATAATTTAGGAGTTGTTTCCTGTTCTGACTCTTGTTTCATTTTGACTTCTGCTTTACATTTGATTTTGTCCTAAATGATTTTGGTGAATACATTAATATCCTTATGTTTATAGACCCTTGCATTAACCTTATCTGTTCTTTTGCTTCACCTTTCAAATACAGATTCTCATGATCTCTGCTTGTCATGCAATTTATTTCCTGTCTCATCATTGCAGCTACAATACAGGATATGTTCTTCTGTCAATTATACCCTTACAAAAAATTAATTGTTCTCCAGCCCTTAAAGTACAGTACAGGCCAAAAGTTTGGACACACCTCCTCATTCAATGTGTTTTCTTTATTTTCATGACCATTTACAGCACTCCATCACTCTCCTTCTTGGTCAAATAGCCCTTACACAGCCTGGAGGTGTGTCTGGGGTCATTGTCCTGTTGAAAAATAAATGATCGTCCAACTAACCTGACTTCTGCACAACACAACTGCTGGTCCCAACTCCATTGATAAAGCAAGAAATTCCACTAAATAACCCTGATAAGGCACACCTGTGAAGTGAAAACCATTTCAGGTGACTACCTGTTGAAGCTCATCGAGAGAATGCCAAGAGTGTGCAAAGCAGTAATCAGAGCAAAGGGTGGCTATTTTGAAGAAACTAGAATATAAAACATGTTTTCAGTTATTTCACTTTTTTTTGTTAAGTACATAACTCCACATGTGTTCATTCATAGTTTTGATGCCTTCAGTCATGAAAATAAAGAAAACACATTGAATGAGGAGGTGTGTCCAAACTTTTGGCCTGTACTGTACATAAAATTGCATTGATTCTTGAGAGATATCTGTATTACAATATATTTGAATTTTTTAACTGTGCCTTACATACAAACCTTCATAAAAACATTTCATTTGCAACAAATACTTTACAAAAGGAAACAATGTCAATTTCCCTTCATTATCTACTTTAGAAATCAAATATTTGGGTTATAATAGAGAAATAGGTAATATGTTCAAACTATGCCAATGCTTCTAGAGACTGCATCTTGTGCAAGATTTTTCCATATGATTTTCATATAATTAAAGTGCATCATTGTGCTAACCATATTCTAACTAATCTCAAAACAGTACATCACACACATCCTTCTCAGTTCAGACCCAAGTGCAAAATGTGTCTGGGTCAAGACTCTAAATGTGAGTAGTGTCATTTGGCGTCTGCTTCAGTAGGTCATGTGTTTTACAAATGTTTTAAACTTCAATCTTATTAAAATAATTTATTAAACATTTCTTGTTTATCAGACTGTCTTGAAAATACAATAATTCTTCATCCTCAAACAGTTCTGTTTGGAGCAATGCCCATTGCAATACTACTGCTTTATTAACAATCTACTGTGATAGCTTTATTAGCACACTGTTTATCTTGCTCATCTGGAAGCATCCTCACCCACTTCCATTACAAAATGGGAAATGGATGTGCCATTCCGTTTCAAATGAGATGCAAAACCATTTAACAGGAACAGTTTAAAATTTCTTTAAAATCTGGTGATTACTTTTGTTCTCGGTTAATTAAGCAAGCTAAATTACTTTTAACCTTTTGTATATTTTAGTAATTCTGAGTGATTACTTCATATTAAATGCATTTATTTCTCTGCACTCCAGACAGTAGAAGGTGCCAGATCTAACCTGAATAAGATGTAGTTCTATATGTCTTACTAATCTGCAATTTATTCCAAATATATTCAAACAAAAAAGTGGATATTAACTTATCCATTTATTAGTGAGCCTATCAGGGTAGCAACCATTACAAGGCACGAAACAACCCTGAACAAGATGCCAGTTTATCATAACACACACTCACACATACAACCCCACTCACTCAGTCAAACATGGCATAGCACAAAGTATCCAGGGAAACTCTACAAAGTCTTGCCATTGTTATTCAAGGAGTTTCTCAGTCTCTAGTATTGTCTGTGTATAGTCCTCCTAAATACAATGTGTTTCTCTTTGAGGAATTCTCAGACTGAGTGTCAATATAATTACGAACTATGACACGTTTCTAATAGTTGGTGACTTTTTCATATCAATAATCAGTGTGACCCGAAAGCAGAAGATTTCATGAACCTCCTGGACTCTTTTGATTTGAACCACACAAAGTAGGGCACATGTTCAATTTAGTAATTACTAAAAGACTAAAAGTTGATGTGAGACAGATCGTTGAAATTGGTTTATCAGACCATTAACAAGAAGCATTCTTTGATTCATCTGCAGCTTCAAAGTTTACAAACATTTTAATCAACCAATCAATTTGTAGTGCTTACTACAATAGTGAGAATAATGTGAATAGTAAGGTGGAAAATTTTAATACTAAAGTGAGAGCTGCTGCTGACATAGTCGCTCCTGAAAAGAGAGTTAAAAATCCTCCAGTACTGTTACGCCATGGAAGACCCAAAGAGTGTCCAAACTAAAGAAAACATGCCGGAAAGCTGAGTGTAAATGGAGAAAAACTAAACTGATTATCCACTATGATATATTGAAGGATAAAATAACAGAATACAACAATATAGTTCATCTTTAGAGGCGGTGCTATTTCTCTAAACTTATAAATAACAATGCTAGTAATCCCAGAGTCTTATTTTCTACAATTGATCGTCTGCTAAACCCAGGTCACTCAATGGAATGCCTCCAAAAAACTTCCAGTGAAACTTGTGAGGCTTTTCTTATATTTTTTAATAACAAAATTAATGATATTAGAAATAATATAGTACATCTCCCCAATACTGATTCTCTTAAACCCCAATACTCCATTTTAAATAAATTACATTTTTTCACCAAGATAGATTAACCTGATTTATATAACTGAGACCATGCACCTGGTTCCTTGACCCAATACTAACAAGTTTTTTCAAAGAAGTATTGGGTATACTAATTGATAGTATTTTAGACATAGTTAACATAACATAACATAACATAACGTCATTAGTTACAGGGGTCTTCCCAAACTGTCTTAAGACTGCTGTTGTTAAACCCCTGCTCAAGAAAAAAAATCTTGACTCCTCTGTTTTGAAAATTTTAGAGTTATTTCTAACCTGCCTTTCTTAAGTAAAATCTTAGAAAAGGTGGTCATTATGCAGCTAAATGATCACCTGAATAAGCATTCCGTTCTTGACAAGTTTCAGTCAGGCTTTAGAACAAATCACAGTACAAAAACTGTACTCGTTAAAGTAGTAAATGACTTGCAGGTAAATGCAGACAGAGGCCGTTTATCTGTTCTCATCCTCATAGATCTGAGTGCCGCATTTGATACCATTGATCACAATATTCTTAGAAATCACCTTAGTCAATGGGTGGGCCTCTCTGGCAGTGTCTTAAATTGGTTTGAGTCTTACTTGGCAGGTAGAAAATTCTTTGTTAGTTGTGGTCATTATACTTCAACGACACATGATATTTTATATGGTGTTCCACAAGGCTTTATCCTGGGTCCACTGCTCTTTTTGATTTGCATGCTTCCATTAGGTCAGATTATCTCGGCACATAACATGAGCTATCATAGCTATGCTGATGACACACAACTGTATTTATCAATAGCGCCTGATGACCCAGACTCTCTTGGTTCACTGACACAATGTCTTACCCGTGTTTCTGAATGGATGAGTTGTCATTTTCTCAAACTAAATAAGGAGAAAACAGAAATTTTTGTGATTGGCAAAAATGGATATAATGAGGGTATTAGAAATAAACTTGATCCTTTAGGCTTAAAAGTCAAGACAAAGGTAAAGAATTTAGGGGTAATTATTGACTCTGACCTAAATTTTAAATCACATATTAATCAGATTACAGTGGAACCTCGGATCACGACTATAATTCGTTCCAAAACATATGATTGTATGTAAATACAATTAATCTGTTCCAGACTGTACAAGCTGTATGTAAATATGTTTTTAAGCACAAAAATAGTTATTTATACCATACAATGCACAGTGTAATAGTAAACTAAATGTAAAAACATTGAATAACACTGAGAAAACCTTGAACAAAAAAAACTAACATTGCAGGAGTTCACACTATAGCCTTATAAACTGCTCTCTGTAAACACTTTTTTAATTTTTTAGTTTTAAGCACAGGGAAAAAAATGAACATTTGAAAACTCCGTAATTTATACAAAACTAACCATAAACAACCAAGAAAACTAACCTTGCATGAGTTCTGGCATAAAGGAAGTGAGGAGGAACTGGGTGGAGAGGAGATTACAGAGTTGAGGTAAAGTCTGTGAAGATGCGGGTTCACTGCATGCTCCCATCTTGCTTCCGGGAGCCCTTAAACCCATCACTGTCGGTAATGTTACCGATGAGCATGACAGTGAGGCACTACAATGGAGCAATCGGATTTTGCAAAAAGTACCAAGTGCTTTTATTAAAAACAACAAAACAACAATCAAAAACAAAGTCCAAATTAAAGTGCAGTGCTTTCAGAATCCTTGAATAAATAAATGATCCCATAAAAACAGAAGTGAAGTGGAGGTTAAAATCAAATAGAAAAGTCTTCATTAAATGCAACGAGATTAAAACAATGCTCGAAGCAGTCTTTTTAAAAACAAGCCCGGTGCATTCTTTAACAGTCTTCTAATGCTCTCTCTCTCTCACTCGCTCACTCTCTCGCTTCCTCGCTCTCTCGCATGCTCTCTCTCTCTCTCTCACTCGCTGCACATGGAATGCACAGGGAGAGACTGAACACGTGCGGAAATCATCGACACGTACGAACCAGAAGGGAAACTGTTTTTTTCGTCACCCGAGTGTGTGGTCGTGAACAGTTGCAAAAGTTTGGTAAACTTTTTGGTCGTAACCCAATTTGTATATGGTCCGAGACGTTTGTGACCCGAGGTTCCATTGTACTAGGACAGCATTTTTTTACTTAAGAAATATAGCAAAAGTTAGATCTCTTATAACTTTGCAAGATACTGAGAAATTAGTTCACGCTTTTATTTTCAGTCGACTAGATTACTGTAACACACTCCTCTCAGGACTACCCAAAAAGAAATCAATCAGCTGCTAGAATTAACTAGGAAAAGAAAATCCAAGCGCTTCTCTCCAGTTCTGATGTCCCTACATTGGTTACCTGTGCCATTTAGAATTGACTTTAAAATACTGCTTATGGTTTACAAAGCAAGCCTTACATAATTTCGCTCCATCCTATATCTCAGAATGCTTTTCACCTTACATCCAAATCATAACCTTAGATCTTCAAATCTGCTTATAATTCTAAGAGTTAAACTTAAAAGAAGTAGTTAGGTGGCCTTCAGCTGTTATGCACCTAAAATCTGGAATAGCTTACCAATAGAAATTCGCCAGGCTAATACAGTGGAGCACTTTAAAAAAACTGCTAAAAACTCATTATTTTAACATGGCTTTCTCATAGCTTTATTTTAATTTAACCCTGATATTCTGTATATGCACTTAATTATCATTTCTTTCGTGGCTCAGAAACCTGTACTAACCCCTACTTTCTCTGCCGTTCTTTTTCCGGTTTTCTGTGGTGGTGATCTGTGCCACCACCACCTGACCAAAGCACCATGCAGTCCCTACATTGATTGATTGAAGGCCAGAGGTCCACATGACCATCATCATCAAATTTTGATGATATACTGTATGTTAGGTAGAATGCTAAGAGGGGGCTGGGCGGTCTCGTGGCCTGAAACCCATGGAGATTTTATTTTTTTCTCCAGCCTTATGGAGTTGTTTTGTTTTTTTTTCTGTCCTCCCTGACCATCGGAACTTTCTTTTATTCTATGTTAATTAGTGCCTATGCCTAAATTCTATGCCTAATTTTATTTTAATATTTTGTCTTTTTTTTCTTTCTTCATCCTGTAAAGCACTTTGAGCTACATCATTTGTATTAAAATGTGCTACATAAATAAATATTATTGTTGTTGAAGAAAAGACAGCAGTGATAGACACTGTACCACCATGCCATCCTGTAGAAGCAAAATACTGCTTCTGCTACCAGCACTTCTGGTACTGTTACTAATACTGGCACTATTAGTAAATACCTTTACTAATAATTATATAAAATGTAAATATGTGGTAAATAGCCAAGTTTCACATGCAATTTCACACATTTGCTCAACATGAAAATCACTTAAAAGTGTTGTTTTTTTTTTTTTTTAAGTAGTGTGGAAAATAAGGAATGTTGCTTCCTAAACCCTCAATCACAGTTGTTACTTTACCTGTGTTTTTTTCCACAGCTGCATATATTATATTATGTTTATTATTAAAACCAATTATATTTTATTGGTTTTGTTCACTTCACTAGGGAGGATCACAGTGTATTTGCAACATGTTACACGTTGCATAATTTTAGCACACAAAGATGCATCAAAATGCACATTACTTCATTTTCTAAGCAAAAAAAAATCACTACTACGCTGTTTCTTGATTGCTGCAGAGGAGACTACGAAACTTCCTACTTCAAGCACAATGGATAAATGTTCCTTGTCTTGTTTCTGTCTCTAATACATCTTCAGTATTCAATATAATCCTCACTATATGCAAGGAATTAGATTTGAATACCTGCACCATCAACCTCATAAATAAATTTACTCTCTAGTGTTTCTTAGAAGTAGAATCTTCAAGGATATGCTTTCAATGCCCTTTTATGCTTTTAGATCTTAATTTTTATTGTTGTTGGATATTGTGTCCTGATAAGACTGAATTACTGCTTTAAAATGGTGAAAATAATACAGTATGTTTTTCCCCAAAGTAGTAAGTAGGGGCTTTAAGAATGTAACTGTCAAATAGTTTAGATATCATATGATCAAAGGCTACAAATATGAAACACATTTATGAATGTTTCTATTGCATTTATACTATATACAGGTCTTTCTTGTATTTTTAGTTAGTTTTGCACTTTATTGCATGTTAATTTGAGTTGTATTTTAAATATAATAGATGCATCAGGGAACAAGTGCTGGTTCTATAATTCATTTCTACCTCGCTCATTGAGCTGTCAGCATTGGCTTCTACATTCATGATTCTAAATTGGAATAAATGGATTGTAAAAAAACAATAAATGCATATTTTATTTTTTTAAATTATTTCTTTTGTAACTTTAGTCTCTAGTACTGCTGTTTGCTATTAGGGGTTTGTGTTGAAATTACCTTTTTCTGTTTAGGTGCCATAAAAAAGTGATACTAACCTTAACCAAAAGTGATGCATAACTGAAGTTCCTATTCATGGAATAACAGCTATGCCTGACTTGTCTTCCAGTGTTCTGCATTCACAAAGATCAATAATTATGCCCCATCAATTTATCTGCAGTTTTAAGGCTGCTGATCTGAAAATAAATATGGCTTCCTTTTGGATTAGAAGACTGGTGAAGTCAGCAGGCCTCATGAAGTGATGAGGGGAAAGCCACAGAGTTAATTGCAGTGCCTCCCTAGCAAAAAAAAAAAAACCCTTGTGTGATGGCTAAAGAATAAAAAGCATGCTGAGAATGGTCAGACTAGACCCCAAGAGAACGTTGTAACAGCAGTCTGACAGCCCTTATGTCATTATTTTGGAAGTTAATAAGTTCCCTTCTGACAATCTCTGATGCTAGGTGAAGGTGAGTGATGTAGTAAGACAAATAAGTTACACATACATACTGAGGGGTCTACCAAAGGATAACCCAGTAAGCTAGGAACACAAAAATGAAAGGACTATTAAGGAGAGCAATGCAATAATATTACACTAGTCGTGTATGTGTCAAGGTGCTCTGTACAGGAAATCATCATTTAGACTATGCACTTAGTCATATACAGTATGTCCCTGAATCAAATGGCTATCAAAAATTCTTACTTGTGTAGCAACTGAAGAAATAAATATTTGTAGTCCCATTGTCACCAATAAAGTGGAATACCTTGTGGGAATATGTTTCCCCTTTTCAACAGTCTGAGCAGCCTGTCAGAGCCTGAGGCTATTCTTGACATGGAATAGGAGCCCATGTATAACCAAACTGCCCCTGCCCACTAGAGAATGCAATGCTGCAGCATTTTGAAAGAAAAACAAACTGGTGTCTAAAAAACAAAAGAGAGAAACTGCATTTACATCCATTTTTTATATATATTTTGTCTACCAGATTGAAAGATAAAAGTGATTCATAATTGCATTGAAAATTTTTCAGAACTGCCCTTAATATTGTTACCCAGATGAGGCCACAGTTTATTTCATACTTGAACTGATCATTAAATTTTCCTGAAAAGTAAGAGAGAGCTGTGAGAAAAGTACTATAGCTCTTTTTTCTGCAGATATATATTTTATGGTTGAGTTCAATGCGTAAAGCTCTTTGTATATTTTAAAAATGCATCTTAATTTTCATTATTTTTTTTTTTACTTTACTGTATACAAGGTTCATTTTTCTTGACTGCATAATGTGTTTATTTTTATTTTTCTGCATTTTATCCAAGGCAACTTGCAAATCACAATGACACAGTGAGTCATTCATTAGGACAGCACTTGAAAATTTATGGACTATAGCAGTTGCATATGTTATGTTTTCCTCCATGCTGCAGGCTTAAACACCAAGAAAATCCTGCATCATCTAAATGATGAATAATTCAAACCAAACTATATATTATGTGTTAAATGTTTTTTTTTTTCTGTTTCAGAAAATGAACCAGTACTTGATACTCAAAAACTAAAATAATGTTACATTTTAACCATCCACAACTATTATGTCAAAGCACCTCAGCAACTTAAGGTCTACTTTCATTAAAAATAGTTTTAAATTGAGTTCCTAAAACGGTGGTACAGTGTGTAGTGTTTCTGCATATGGAAATATCAATTAATTCCTGACAAGGTCACTCTCACTGTATAGGGTTCTTCACCTTCTTCCAATATTCAAGTGGGATTCTTCTGGCTGTTGTTCATGTATACTTTAAGACTCAAAAGTTTAGGGTGTTGTTTTTATATGGGTGCAAAATTGGCTCAGACACAGGAAGCAGTGCAAGGAACCCTATCAGAATTGGGTGAAGTTAAGAATGGTGTCCCACAGGGGTTAGTGTTAGGGCCGGTGCTAATTTTAATATATATATATAAATGATTTAAACGGGGCGGCATGGTGGTGCGATGGGCAGCGCTGCTGCCTCATAGTTAGGAGACCTGGGCTCACTTCCTGGGTCCTCCCTGGGTGGAGTTTGCATGTTCTCCCTGTGTCTGTGTGGGTTTTTATCCGGGTACCCCGTTTTCCTTCCACAGTCCAAAGACATGCAGGTTTTGTGCATTGGCGATCCTAAATTGTCCTTAGTGTGTGTGCATGTGTGTGTGTGCACCCCCTGTGGTGGGTTGGTGCCCTGCCCGGGGTTTGTTTCCTGCCTTGTTGGCTGGGATTTGCTCCAGCAGACCCCTGTGACCCTGTAGTTAGGATATAGCGGGTTGGATAATGGATGGATGGATGGATAATTTAAACAGGAATATAAATAACAAACTGGTCAATTTGCAGATGATACCAAGATAGGTAGATTACCAACCCGCTATATCCTAACACAGGGTGACGGGGGTCTGCCTGAGCCAATCCTAGCCAGCACAGGGAGCAAAGCAGGAACAAACCTATAGGTGTATAGGTGCAACAGATAAAATATTCTCTAACTGGAAGTGATTCCAACATTGGTTCCATATTCTGAGTGAATGAAGGTCAACCGGTTTGGTAGTAGATTTACGATACCTTGTATTTACTGGTGTATAAAGCAAGGAATATAAAGAAGTACTGCAGGATTTCATTTCTATTGCAGACCAAGCTAGTGTGTGTTTATCTATTTATGTCAATGTCCAGGTTTTAAAAGCTTGTATTTTGACGCCCAGTAATAAAATTGAAAACTAGGTAGAGCCATGCCACCTTCTGATTTAGATCGTGGTAGGGTCGCCCTTTACATGCATCAATTTTTTAAATTCCAAAAAAATGAAGTTATGACTGAATCTAATTTCTTAAAAAAATATTTGTTAATATATATATATGGGGATGTTTTCAAATAGAAACAGAAGCTTAGGGAGGATATTCATGGTTCAATGGTTCAATAATGACTACAAATAGCAGTGGTGACAAGGGGCATCCTTGTCTAGTAATGCATTCTAATTTGAAGTAGTCTGAGATAGTGTTGTTAATACAAACTGAAGCTTCTGGACTGATATACATTAGTTTGATCCATGCACATATGTTAGGGCCAAACCCAAATTAATTACATTAAATAGACATCAAAGACAGGAAGCCAAATGCCTACCTTAAAAAATCTGTTTTGATCTTGTGATATTACTGAATGGAGCACTTTCTCAATCCTTCTAGCTAGGACTTTGGAAAGTATCTTAACATCATTATTCAGAAGTGAGATTGGTCTGTATGAGACACATTGTAACAAGTCCTTATTTTGCTTAGGAAAAACGGTAATTAATGCTTGGCAAAATGTTTGAGGTAGAATTTTATTGTCTGTGGCTTCTGTAAATGTTGCTAATAAAAGGGAGCTAACTTGATTGAAAATTTCTTATAAAATTCAGCAGTGTAGCCATCAGGACCTAGTGCTTTCCTGGTCTGAAGTGAATTTATAGTGTCTAGTAATTCTAATAGTGTCAGAGGTTTATCCAGTTCCTCTGCACTGAGAGTATCTAGCTGTGGTATCCGTAATGTATCAAAAAATGCATTAGATTGTGTCTTGCATTCTTTAAATAATAGAATATAAGGATATGTAGTAGTCTCTAAATGTGTGCATTATATTTTTATGACCAAAGATTCTCTCTCAGTCTGTGTTGGTGATTACTGATATTGCATTGCAAACGTCTGTTTGTGAATTTGTTGAGCTAAGATCTTATTAGCCTTTTCTCCATGTTAATAGTAATGATGTCACAATTTAAAAATGAGTTGTTCTGTTTCTTTTGTTGTCAAAAGGTTGAGATCTGATTGCAAAGCCCATCTTTTCCTAAAAAGTGCCTCATTTGGAGACCTGGCATGTTCTTGATGAATTCTGGTAATTTCACTGATAAACTCTGAGGCCTTCTTGGTTTCCGATTTATTTTTGTGGGAGAGATATGAGATAATCTGTCCTCTTAAAAATGCTTTTAAAGTTTCCCAGAGTATTCTTGCAGAAATCTCTGAGGATGCATTTGTCTCTAAAAAAATCAATTTTGTTGGATATAAATTCTGTACAGTTCTTGTCAGCTAATAACAGGGAGTTAAGATGCCAGCTGCGAGATGAGTATGTGGGGCATAGTGATGCGAGCTCATTGATCAGAGAGGCATGGTCAGAGATAACAATTGCGTCGTATTTGCAAGATTTGACCGTGGGCAAGAAATTGTTACCTATACAGAAATAATCTTTAATATTAATAATAATTTTTTTTCTACAATTTAGGCGCCGACGCGAGTGGCAGCCTTTCTAGCAGTTCTGTGTATGACTTTATCTTTAAAGTCTTTATCTTTATCTTTCTACCTTTTTCTCTATTTTTCTTATTTCTCTGTTAACTCCTAACACTTTCTTTTATGTGGACTTGTTTCATGGACACTTTTTACTACTTGGAGATGGATTTTTACACACCAAGACTCGTCTATTCAAGTAGTCAACTTCAAGCGCTGAGAACAAATGTGCACGCCGGTGTGGTTCCCTATTTACCTGACGAGGTAAGAAGGTGGTATCAGGGTAGCAGAGCCAGTACTAAGATAAAAGCCAAGTGTCTAGCAAGAAAGTGGCACTACAAACCTTCAGTGCCTTCTGTGATCCTGGGAAATGTGAACTCACTACCAAATAAGATCGACGAACATGCTGCACTGGTGAGAAATGTCAGGATCTACAGAGAATGCAGTTTGCTGTGTTTTAGTGAAACGTAGCTATCAACTAACATCCTAGATGCTAACGTGGAGTTACCCGGGTTTAGCACAGTTAGAGCGGACAGAGACGCAAGTACCTGCGGGTAGCAGAAAGGAGGGGATGTCGTCCCCTATGTCAATACAAGATGGTGCAACTCTGGACATATAATCTCCACTTGCTGCAAGGACATCGAACTGTTGGCCGTAAATTTGCGTCCCTATTACTTGCCCAGAGAGTTTGGACACGTGATTGTTGTTATTGTTTACATCCCCCCTCGAGCGAACGTGGAGATAGCGAGTGACGTCATCCATTCCTCTGTTGCTAAGTTACAAACACAGCACCCTGAGGTGCTTGTGCTAATCGCAGGAGACTTTAACCATGTAAAGCTGGACAAAACATTACCTGCCTTCTCTCAGTATGTGAACTGTAACACCTGGGAAAATAAGACTATTGACCTACTGTATGCAAACGTTAAAGACGCATACAGTGCCACCCCGCTGCCTGCGCTTGGGAAAGCAGATCATAACCTGGTTCTGCTTCAGCCTCACTACAAACCAAGAGTGAGGGCGCTACCTACAACCACGCGCTCATTCAGGAAGTGGTCCCCAGAGGCAGAGCAGGCTCTGAGAGACTGCTTTGGAACTACGGACGGGATATCCTGCAGTGATCACATAGTGAGAACATTGAGGAGGTTGTTGACTGCACAACTGATTACATCAACTTCTGTATGGACATTGTAGTTCCAGTAAGAACAGTACGCTGCTGTGCTAACAACAAGCCATGGATTACAAGTGACATCAAGGGCCTTTTGAACCAGAAGAAAAGGGCTTTTAAAGGCGGTGATCAGCATGAGCTCAAGTGCATGCAGAAGGAACCCCGAGTCCAGCTCAGGGTGGCAAAGGAGCAGTACAGGAGAAAGCTGGAGCAGAAGTTGCAGAATAACAGCATGAAGGAAGTGTGGGATGGGATGAAGATCATCACTGGCTGTAGCTCGAAGCGGGGTGCCACCATCAAGAGAGATGTGGAGAGAGCAAATATGAAAAAATATGTTTTTGGACTTCATTGGACGCCTTCAACACCATCCAACCTCTGCTCCTTAGGGACAAGCTGACAGAGATGGGAGTAGATTCATACCTGGTGGCATGGATCGTGGACTATTTTACAGACAGACCTCAGTATGTGCGTCTCGGGAACTGCAGGTCTGACATTGTGGTCAGCAACACAGGAGCGCCGCAGGGGACTGTACTTTCTCTGGTCCTGTTCAGCCTATATACAGTACATCAGACTTCCAATACAATTCGGAGTCCTGCCACGTGCAAAAGTCCGCCAACGACACTGCTATTGTGGGCAGCATCAGGAGTGGGCAGGAGGAGGAATATAGGAAGCTAATCAAGGACTTTGTTAAATGGTGCGACCCAAAACACTTACACCTAAACACCTGCAAGACCAAGGAACTGGTGGTGGATTTTAGGAGGCCCAGGCCTCTCATGGACCCCGTGATCATCAGAGGAGACTGTGTGAAGAGGGTACAGACCTATAAATACCTGGGAGTGCAGCTGGATGATAAATTGGACTGGACTGCCAATACTGATGCTCTGTGTAAGAAAGGTCAGAGCCGACTACACTTCCTTAGAAGGTTGGCGTCCTTCAACATCTGCAGTAAGATGCTGCAGATGTTCTACCAGACGGTTGTGGTGAGTACCCTCTTCTACACGGTGGTGTGCTGGGGAGGCAGCATAAAGAAGAAGGACGCCTCACACCTGGACAAACTTGTGAGGAAGGCAGGCTCTATTGTAGGAATGAAGCTAGACAGTTTAACATCTGTGGCAGAGCGACGGGCGCTGAGCAGGCTCCTGTCAATCATGGAGAATCCACTGCATCCAACCTGAACAGGATCACCTCCAGACAGAGGAGCAGCTTCAGCGACAGACTGCTGTCACTGTCCTGCTTCACTGACAGACTGAGGAGATCGTTCCTCCCCCACACTATGCGACTCTTCAATTCCACCTATTAAACGCTAACATTATTCAAAGTTATTGTCTGTTTTTACCTGCATTTTTATTACTCTTTAATTTAATATTGTTTTTTGTATCAGTATGCTGCTGCTGGATTATGTGAATTTCCCCTTGAGATTAATAAAGTATCTATCTATCTATCTATCTATCTATCTATCTATCTATCTATCTATCTATCTATCTATCTATCTATCTAATTGATTCTTGAGTAACAATTATGTACTGGTGAGAAGAAGGAATATGCTCTTAAGGATGAATTTAGAAATCTCAATGGGTCTGATAATTTCCAATAAAAAAAAAAAACTGTAAATATTTTTGCAGCATTAGATGTTGTCACCCCTGTAGGTGAAGACCTATCCAGGTCTGGATTTAAAACACAATTAAAGTCTGCGGCCATTCTAATTTTGTAAGTGTTCAAGTTAGGAATTGATGCAAATACATTTTGGATAAAGTCTCTGTCATCCACATTGGGTGTGTAGATATTTATCAAAATCACTTTATAATTAAATAAATTACCCATCACTATCACATATTGCCCTTCAGGATCAGATGCTATATCTGATACTGCAAATGAAATTGTTCTATGAATTAAGATTCACAATCCTCTAGGTTTTTTTTTGTTTAGATGGAGTGGAATATTTGGCCAGTCCAATCTCTGCAACCAAAACTGATCCTTCCTGATTAAGTAAGTCTCCTGTAAAAATACTATCTTGGAGTTTAGACCTGTTAGGTAACAGAATGCCTTTTTCCTCTTTAATTCAAGATTAAGACCTTTGACATTCCAGCTCACTAAGTTCACTGTTTGGTCATAGAGACATTGCTTCTGATCTTTTGTTGTCAGTTTATAATCTTAAATTAAGGTTGTACATTATTGCATATGATAGCTTTAACCTCAACTTCCAATATTGCCAGGAGTTATGGCTATGAAGCCTATTGTTGTGTTGACACTTAAAATTGTGGGGATGAAAAGGATAGATCAGAAACAGCTCGCTCTCTTTCTCTCCTACCCCAGACCAACCACCACATTATGTGTTCATATATGATCAAATGCTTTTGTACTTTTTCAGTAAACTTTAGCATATTGTTATGTTGACAATTACAATTGTAAGGATTAAAGGTATAGCTTGCTTTCTTCCCCCAATCCCCCCTCTCTCCAGTTGCTTAAACTGAAAAAGTTAAACTTTTTAAATTTTTCCTCATAGCTCATACCTCTTAGTCCTGGAATCAGTCTAGTTGCTCCTCTCTGAACTTTTTTTTAGCACTGCTATATCTTTTTTGTAGCCTGGATGCCAACACTGCACATAGTACACCAGGTGAGGCAACACCAGCACATTATAAAGCTTAAATAAAACTCCCTTGGATTTGAAATTTACACATCATGCAAAATAACATAACATTCTGTTAGCCTTCTTAATGGCTTCTGTAAATTATCTTATTATATCACTCCAAAATCCTTTTCATAACAGGTCCTTTAAGACCTCCCATTGTGTATTCAAATCTAAAATTTCTACTTCCTATGTGTAATATTTTACATTCACTTACATTAAATTTCATCTGCCACAAATTTGTGTAAGTCTCAATTCTGTCCAAATTCCTATGTAATGATTTGGCTTATTCTAGATTAGCTGCCATAGTACCTAGTTTGGAATCAAAAACATAATATATCAAACTTTTATAGTATTTTATTGTGTTTTAAGGGGCGGCACAGTGGCTGCCTCGCAGTTAGGAGACCTGGGTTCACTTCCCGGGTCCTCCCTGTGTGGAGTTTACATGTTCTCCCTGTGTCTGCGTGGGTTTCCTCCCACAGTCCAAAGACATGCAGGTTAGGTGGATTGGCAATTCTAAATTGGCCTTGGTGTGTGTGTGTCCTGCGGTGGGTTGGCACCCTGCCCGGGATTGGTTCCTGCCCTGGGACTGGCTCCAGCAGACCCCTGTGACCCTGTTTTTGGATTCAGCAGGTTGGAAAATGGATGGATGGATGTGTTTTAAGTATTATTGTATTAGAACATAAGTGGCTCCTGTCCATTGCGGAGCCCATTCATTATACAAACCCAAACTTGGGCAAATACTGGGGCCAATTTAGAATCACCATAAAACTAAACATGCATGTCTTTGGGATGAGGAAGGAAAATTACAAGAATCTTGTGAAAAATACTTAAGTGATGGGGGAAAATTCATCATAGACTCCAGTTGGATGGTGTCTTGTTTGAGCCTGACTGTTTATTTTACTTGTTATTTCTGTTATTTGTAATTGATTATTTTCAATTTCTTTGTTGTTATTATGTATTTTTGTCAATGTTGTTTTCCTAAATATTATTAGTAATTATGAATTTCTGTTTTTGTTGTTATTTTATTTTTCTTTAATAAATTCTTAAATAAAATTGGAGTTTTGTTTGTGTTGTCCGAAAAGCCAGAAACTTGCAGTTCCCCTCACCGTTGCCCAGTGTTTTTAAACAGTTAAGTATTTTTGAATTTCTAAAGCATGTGCCCCATTTGGGTCCTGTGTAGCCCTGAAAGCTTGCTTGTTGAACCTGGCTGCCTGCGGTAAGGCCTATTTTGTGAGAGACTATTAACTTCTGTTCTGACCTGTTCGTGTTTTTTTTTTTAGTGTCCCCTTTTTGGCCATATTTGGATTGTATTCCCTCAACAGGTGGGGCATTCTTGCTGGAGATCATGAGGCAACACTTCTAACCACAGTACCACTCCTTTATATACTATGTTTTAACTATATTAAGATATATGCGCACAAGCCAATTTTGCATCACCAATACACCTAACCTGCATGTCTTTGGACTGTGGAAGTAAACCAGAAACCCATGCAAATGAGGAACTCCCCAAAAGGAACTTTATCTACACAATAGCAGACCACTGATCATTGATTGCCCTTATTAATGCTCCAGTCAGTTGTTTCAAAATTTAAGCAAGAAAAATGCTCAATACTTGCACAAGGCATGAATTGATTATACTCCTCATAAACTGAGGATGGATTATTGAGAATTGTTTTTAATATACTGTATAAGACATCAAATTAAACAAATTCCTCAGAGCTGTTGGGCATATTATTTTGTTGCTTTCACAAGAAAATACAAAGTCATTTTGGCTGTTTTTGCACTCATTATATTTAGAAAAAAGTAGATTACTGCAATTCTTTTTGTAATTGTTTTGTTATGTTTTATGTCAGTAAACTAATGGTGATGCCTGCGTAACACAATATGCCATTTATTAATTTACATTTAAATGATGTTAAATGAGAAACATTTGCATCAGTAGACCGAAGTGCAATCAGAAACTCTAACATCTGTTTTGCTAAAGGGATATGAGAAGATTTTGTATATCAAACGAAACATATTCCATCTAGGTTTTTAGATTACAATTTTCTAAATCTTAATAACACTTTTTGTAAGCATAGACCTGTTCAGAAATAAATGTGCCATCCTGGAAGATACTTTAACAGTCTATAATATATTGCATGCTATTGTTTTTTTTTAAAATAATTTTAGGAGTAAGTAATACAACATTTTTAGTGAAGTTTTCAGCTCATCTAATTTATAACAGCATAATGATCAGGTAACCATACCTCTGCTTTACTATGTGTTTTAAAACTGTTTGTGAAATTTGTACAGTACATCGACTGTGAAGAGTTTAGACCAGGGGTGTCGAACTCTGGGCCTGGGGGGCTGCAGTGGCTGCAGGTTTTCATTCTAACCCTTTTCCTAATCAGTGACCAGTTTTCACTGCTAATTAAATTATTTTTCCCTTTATTTTAATAGCCCTGTTTTTAAGGATTCCATGCTCTGAATTGATTCTTTTATTCATTAAATGACAGCCAAACAGAAATGAGACATGAGACAAGCCAACAGATGACCAGCTAAATTGGGACTTCAAACTCCAACCAATTTCACTCCAATCACTTTCTTAATGAGAAGCCAATTCTTGCTCTTAATTAAACCCATCATTTAATTCCATGGCTTGTTGTTGCTCTCATTCTGCCAAAGCTGATATTTCCATTTCCATTTGATTTTCTGGGTTTTTTTCCATCAAAATGTTTTGGTGACCTGAGAGATCAGCCTTACCAAGACCATCACCTTTCTTTATTTTCAGATACTGTGTGATGGGCACAGGTGAGCTGGTCATGTGGCAGCTTGTTTTGTGTCTTACTATTATTTGGCTCCTAATTAAGGAAAAAGAAACAACAAAGGGACCTGAGTCACGTTAATTAAAATTAAGGCAAAAGAAGATAATTAGCAGATTAAGAAGAAGGTTAGAAATTAAGAAGATGGTTAGAATGAAAACTTGCAGCCACTGCGACCCTCCAGGAACGGATTTCAACACCTTTGGTTTAGACAATAAATGATAACCAGTAGACAACATATGCTGATGTTTGAAGATTAAAACCACAATTACTAGTTGGGCTCTGCTTAAAAGAATGTTTGCATGCAGCTAAAAAGAATATAAATAATACTGATAAATAGTGCTAACATTACCATTATACATCCTTCAGTTTTCCATAAATATCATTGAGTTTGTCTTGTTAAATGTGCTGATGTTTAGAGCTGAATTAGAGTAAGTCACTACGTTGTAATCTGTCTTTACTTTATGCAGATTTTTTATATAAGGCCTCTTTCAGTAATATGGGAAGATTAAATGTTCTTCAAACCTTATATCACCCCTCTAGAATATGTACAAACATACAAGGGATGTTCACAAAGTTTCCTCACTTTTTTAACTCTATTTATTAAGATTTTCAAAAACAAAATTACTTTTCTACATAGTCACCTACCTTTGCGATGCAATTTTCCTAACTACTACTCCGGCCTTCACAATTTCCAACGAAAATATAAAAGTGCGGAAACTTTTTGAACGGCCCTCGTATGTGAATCATTAAGTATTGAAAATGATTAAAAACTCTTCATAAAAACATAACTTTGTTATAGTCTAAAATGTGCCAACAATTTATATGTCTGTTTTTCCTCCCATACCTCCAAAACTTCAGCATTAGATTAAATGGCCCAGAATTATTGCGAAAGTTGGAAATTCTGGAGTGGGAAGTCACAGTGCAGTAATAAACCTTTCAGACTTCCTCCTAATAACAAATTCTTTGACAATTCCTTGCATTAGGTTTTAATAACAGTGGTGTGAATTCTTGCTGGATTCAGAGTTTCTGATGCATAGCTTTTGACTTCCTCTGGTAACTGGAGTGACTCCATTATGACCAATTGTATTCAATAAGGATTGACAGATTAAAACATTTCTTACTAGAAATTAAATGCTTAATTTCAAATAAGTTACATTTACATTATGGATAAAACAAATTATGCTCTCTGAAAATCATTCCTCACTGGCAAAGATTCATAGTCACACACTGACGTACTGTATGATGAATAAACCAATTTTTTAACATAGTAAATTAACATATATCATGTTAAAATAGCTGGCTTTTTTCAAATCAACCAAATTTACCATGTGTACAATATAATAATATTATCAATTATAGATGCATATTATCCCTTTCATTCTGTTAAACTGTTACAGGCAAATAAATGGTTGAATTCCCTAATTTTCCCTTGGGGATTAATAAAGTATCTATCTATCTATCTATCTATCTATCTATCTATCTATCTATCTAT
>JANRMT010062842.1:2842817-2883637 GCA_026402145.1 Polypterus bichir lapradei | reverse complement strand
TATCTATCTATCTATCTATCTATCTATCTATCTATCTATCTATCTATCTATCTTTAAATTAATATGCCACTGCAACTATGACAGTATACTGAATCATCCTTATAAAATAATTCTAATAGCTTTTATGTTTCCCTTAAATTAACAATTACTATGTTTGTTTTATATTGTTTACCGGTATATTGTTTTATGTTGTACAGTATATATAAATTTGAAACACTGTAATACTTAATTAAACTCCCTTACAATACAAAATCACCATGTTTATTCACTAAAACCACACAAAAGGGTTATAAACAACAGAAGAAAAACAAAGTACCAAAATAAGCAGAACTTAGAAAAAAATAGGTCTACTGTGGGTTGTTGCTTTGTTTGCCGGATGGGGTGGCATCTCACCTTCAGACTTATTAATACCCCCATAATTAGTCTCAACTTAGAGTCTGCTTCTGAAAGTGAAACAGGTGGATGAGGATTGGCAAGAGCTCACATAGTAGGATCAAGAAAGACATGAGGTGGTGAAAGAGATGTATGGGAGGTGTTAAGAGCGTTTATGAATATCCAAGATGCACTAGGTGCCCCATAGACAGTTGTAGGTTTCAATCTGTTTATCATATGCATAGCTTCTCTTTTGATTTGTTCTGTTTGTTTTGTATAATTCCTTGTATACTTAATCCGTTCCAGACTCTGCCGCAATAAATGAATTTCTGCGAAGTAGGATTCTTTATTTATAAATCAAATATTTTCGCAGTTAGAGCATAGAAAACCTGTTTACGACCTGCTAAATACATTTTCTAACATTATAATATCCCTCTAGACATGAAATAACACCCTTTAGTCAAAAGTTTAAACTGTGCTCCATGACAAGACAGAGATGACAGTTCTGTCTCACAATTAAAAGAATGCAAACATATCTTCCTCTTCAAAGGAATGCGCGTCAGGAGCAGAGAATGTCAGAGAGAGAGAGAAAGAGAGAGAGAGAGAGACAGAGCGAGAAAAGCAATCAAACATCAATAGGGCTGTTTAGGCTTTTAAGTATGCGAGGCACCGCCGGACAAAGCAGCTGCAAGGAAGGCAGCAATGTGAAGGTAATCTTTCAGCATTTTTTAGAGGAGCGTCCGTATCCTCTAGGCCAGTTTGCGAACAGCCCCTCTGCTCACACCCCCTCCGTCAGGAGCAGAGAATGTCAGAGAGAGAGAGAGAGACAAGCAAACAATCAAAAATCAATACGTGCTGTTTGAGCTTTCAAGTATGTGAAGCACCCACGGGAAGCATATCGTACATCATTGAGGAGTTTTATTTAATATGTAATACGTGCTCTGATTGGGTAGCTTCTCAGCCATCTTGCAATAGCGTCCCTTGTATGAAATCAACTGGGCAAAGCAACTGAGGAAGAATGTACCATAAATTAAAAGACCCATTGTCCGCAGAAATCCGCGAACCAGCAAAAAATCCATGATATATATTTAGATATGCTTACATTTAAAATCCGCGATAGAGTGAAGCCGCGAAAGTCGAAGCGCGATATAGTGAGGGATCACTGTACATCCAAGAGATTCAGTTGTCAGGCATCCTTCAGGGAAAGCTGGTAATTATTTAATTTTTATTTATTATTTAGAATTGCTGATATATTTACATGTAGGTTTTAATATAGGTCCCACCCTTTATCATTACTTACTGTACATGTGGGACAGTGTTACCTTTTGGAGCCCAGCTGTGTCATTTCTAACCTCAGACTTGCTGCTATTTAGAAGTTTCCCTTTGGAGCATTGCGAGTCATGTGGAACCATTCTTGAAGTGATGTCAGCAAATTGCAATCTGCAGAACCAGACCATAGGTCAGACACAAATATTTCTAATGGAAGTTATAGTGGTTTAGGGTATGATAGAACGCCTTATACCTAAAAGTCTGCTGGGCATAAAGTGAATTATTTCAGTTTTCTGTAACACCAATGAAAGAAACATGGAGAAGTTAAGGTAAGTGTGGAAGTAGGGCTTAATGATGTATAGACAGAGCATAATTTGGAGTTTGGTGGTAATGAAATGGATGGTACTTAACACTGGGGAAATTTAAAAGATGTGCATCATCGCTAGACAGGCTGAAAATTAATGGATGGTTGCTGTAATAAGTTGTTAAATAAAGAAACAAATTCTTCCCTTGTATGTAAGCATCACAAGATCCAAATAGCCAACATGTCTGTGTCTAAAGTGCTAAAAGAGGGCAAAAAGGTAACCGCTGTAGGTGTGGAATAGAACTTTGTGTTTTACTTGAAACTATGCAGCAATTTATTATGTCCAGTAATATGAGGCAGATGATGGTTGTCAACTGCACTCCAGTCTTTACTCAGAGGGAAAAAGAAAAGAAAACTTGTTCCCCAAAGATATCTTCCCCAAACCCCACTGCAGTGCCACCTGCTACCTAGGAACACTGCCAAACTTTATTATATTCCTCCCAATACATAACACTATTTGCAAAAGTATTCTGACCACTGAACAATTTTTACATTCTAGTTGAGCTATATTTAGGCCAAACAGAGTGTGCCATGTAATTACAGAGACTTCTCAAAAGACCAGCGTGGTGGCAGTCCAGAGGATAAGATATATATGTGTGATCATATATCCAAATGAATATTTACTGGATATTTTGATATATAACAACACACTTGATATTTAATATAATATGCATAGAAATTTGATTGTATAATATAGTTAAGCACTGTTTTTACTTAGTGATTCTACACCTCATAAGACATTTATTATTTTTAAGGTATATTGTAATCTCACCAATATAGTTTAAGAAGAGCCTTAGCTATTTAAAACACTGGAATGTACTGATATGCACTGAGTCTTACATGTAACCACTTCACCAATAAGCTGACACCCTGAAAGCCAATGCCAAAGACTGAGTGGAGGATTAACAATAAAGGGCTATGGTCAAAATGTTTAGAAGACAAAGGTGAAAGTGCCAAGAGGTGATGGCCATTAGCACGATGAATAATGTGCATGGAAGGGTATAACCTACTGTGGAGTGGGCTTGACTAAAGGGTGATCAAACAAAGATGTCAAAATGCCATTAGGTGCTTTCCATTACCAAAAACAGGAGTGCCAAAGTATCTTATCTATGTTAAGCTATATAGAAAAATGCCAGGAATAGGGTCTCACTCCAAGGACCAAGCATGGCTGTTTATTATCTCTATAAATAATCTTCATTTGGATCTTGATTTTTGTTTGTCCGCGAATGAATTAGAAGAAGAAGCACTAGATGGCAGTAGAGAGACAGCTAAAACATAGGCATTGCATTAAGAATCTCCTCCAGACTTATACTACTGAAGACTGTAGTACGCCAGTCACACCTCAAAACACAGACATTCAAATTAAACAAATTGTTGTTCTTTAAATTAACTAAAGAGATCTTAATTAAGATCTTGATCTTTGTTTGTCCGCGAATTGCACGAATGCGTAGACCACCTTCTAGTTTAGTACATTGTTGTTACTCACGGATGTCAACAATGTGCAGGAATAACAAAAGGGATGGTGGACAGTGTTACGCTGGTTAGCTCCTGAGGCCTGGTTAGAGAATGAGATTGCTGAAGATAAAAGGTACGTGCCTACGTAACATATGAATGAAAGAAAGACAGTGGGTAAAATGAATGACAACGTAACAGCACGTTCCGGAAGTTATTATTGTTACGTTGTAGCTGGCGAGTGCTGCGCATCTCACAGTTGTGCCGTGGCTTACTCACATGTCAGTGAAGTGATCCCTATTTATGCTTTAAAGAGCCTGGATACCTATGTGTCCCCCTTTTATAACCATTGCTCCGTGTATATTGCCTTACTCTTTGGATTGCCACAAAGCAACCTGAGAGATTGGAGAAAGGTTGAGAAGAGATCGTAAAAGGAAACGACAGCGTTGTGAAAACGAGACGGAGTGTCAACGGACAGAAGCAGAAATGCTCCTACACCACCACATAATTACGATTTGGACAGTGATTCCGAGTAGGCTGTTCCTATCAAATCAATATCCAAGGGTTTTCTTTTGTAATTTTGTTTCCCTGATAAAAAATCATAATGCTGTGTGACGAAGGGCCCAGTTCACGACTGGCAGCCGTGTTTAAACAGGGAGCCCTTCACAGACAACTTTAACATGCGCAACGTAGTTGGGCGCACATGGCTAGTCTTTTAATAAAAGTCTAAAACTGAAACCAGAAGGCTTTTGGACTCTCTGTGATTTCCTGGCTTTGATATTATTGGTTTGAGATTTTATTCTACAGCAGCAGTTACAAATATGCTCTGTATTCTGTTATTTTTGTTCCTGTAATTAAGTATTTCTTTTCAAAGCATCCTCTTCTCTGACACAATTAAAACACTTACCCTTATAAAAAATACCGCAGAGAAATCTCATTGTTCAGAACAACACTAATTCAAGACACTACACAAAAGTTACTTTGGAAGGACTTGAAAGGCGACATACATGTGCATGTAATTCAATATAAATTCATCTAAACTCCAGCAGGAATTATTGGCAACACAAAATCAAAACTGAGCTGTGCTACAAAATTTGTTAAACAGGCAAATGTGACTTTTACAAAGATCAAACCAAGTGTCCTTACAAGGCAGTGTGTATACAGTATGTAACATCTTTGCATAGAAGAATAAGTCAGGTAAGGATGATGCAGGCATGAAGAGCATATTAAAAAGAAAGAAGAACTTTACCGAGCCTGTGTGTAAAAGATTACTAATCCAGAAGTCATTGCAGTTAATCAGGGACTACTAAACATAGACCATTTTTGCAGTGGGTGCTCCATAAATTAATTTGTAATGGGCATCATGTTAATGGAAAGTTCAGGGGAGCTGGCACACTCCAGATCCATTCCCTTCCCTCATGTTGTACCCAGGACAGAAATTTACCAGCGTCTTTTTGACAATTTAATTGAGCGCAGAACTAATGGGCACTCAAGAGTCTTTTAAATAATTAAGAAGAGGTAAACTGTGCCAAAAAGCCGCAAACGGACGCTGTTAATGTCTGCTTAAAGCGAAGCAGTTATTACACAAGAAGTGTTTACTTGTTTTTTGCTGCTGATCAGCTATTTTTGACTTACTTCCACATCAACTTTCTTAAAGTACTTGTAAATAAAACTCAACCTGAAACACATTGGATTATAAAAAGTGGAAGTTCTCATCTAATTTTAAAAGTATACTCAAAAATTAAATAGAAGTCCGCTGTTCAACAGAAAACCCCATAAAGAAATGTATACCCACTCAGATCACACTGTAGCTTGCTATATAAAGTAAATCTTTTTCTTAGCTTTACAAATTTTAAAATAGCACATAAAAATTCAACAGCTGGCCATTTTTAATTAACTGCAAGTTAAAATAAAGAGTGGCCAAATTAACAAAGTAATTTTTGTTTGTCAACCTAGTGCATTTCTCTTTCCAGAACAAGCCATCTAAATTGCTTCTACCAGTTTTTGTTACAATGAGCTTAACATTACTGGTTAAAGAAACAGAGCCTGGTGTGAGTAGCATCGACACTGTACAAGTGTACAATTTTTTAAAACATCACGTACAAAAAAGCTGATTTATTTCAAGATCAATTAGACCACTAGAGAATAACCTGGAGTGAGGTTTACATTGTTTAATTTAAGTGACAATTGTTGTAAGTTATCTGCAAGCAAGGTGCTCACAGAGAGTGAAACTAATAAATGCAGACCAGGAAATGGATATTTTCAAGTAGGGACAGGTAATAAAGCAGACTTTGAACAAGCAGGGGTTCAAAACATCGGAAGACTAGGTCTAAATCAATGGTCAAAACTAAAAATACAAGAATATAATCAAAGTTGAAGCATATGAAGCAAAAGGTCCTTTAGCTAATCTTAAGTAATTTCTACTAATGTTATGCTTTGCTTTAAAGGCATCTTGAGATTATCTTTGTGAATTTATCCAATTTGAACACAAGTGTTCCATAGTGTCATCCAAAGAGTTGTGGAAAGCAGCCCGGACACAGACAGGCAGACACAGATTGTTTCAAACCACACACATTACTCTTTACAATACCACACACAACCCAGTGCCCCTGCACCACGCACCCTTAAGTCCGGGCCTCTCACCGTGCCTCTCTTTACTGCCTCCACTCCTCTCCTGCAGGCTTCGTCCTCTTCCACCCGACTCCAGCTAACGAATGGAATGAAGCAGCCTCTTTTATCTTCACCCGGCCGTGCTCCAGGTGCCTCTTGATTAGCTTCCGGTGACACTTCCTGGTGTGGTGGAAGTACCGCACGAGCACCTGGAAGCACTCCAGGTGTCCCTGGTTTTCCTTCCCCCAGCACCTCCGGGTGTAGCAGAAGTTTTGATGTCCAGGGCTGTTTGGGTATCCGGGTGCCCCCTGGTGGTGACTACAGGCCCCTATAGGGAGAGATTCCATGCTCTGTTTCCGTGGTCCCCATACCAACCAGGGCGGCTGCCCTCTCGTGGTCCGGAGGAGGCGTAGTCTCTCTTCCAGTCCTTCCAGGCGTCCCTGCTGGGTACCACCCACAGCTGCTCGCCACAGAGTGTTTATATACACAATACAATATATGATCTATACATCTCACAAATCTAGCATACTGATTTCAAATCCAGAGTCTGAGTGGACTTAACACATTCTCACTTTGTCCCTGCTGGATTTCTCCAGGGTAGTCCTCTTTTCATTTATGTCTAATTTTTAGCCATTTAAATAACACAAGACCTCTAAAACTCTGTATGAAAGGGAAACCATCTACTGCTATCCTGTGATTTTATTTTTGTTCCTTATGGATAATTTTTATTATGTTGTTGATGAATTGTAGTTTAATTTTTTTTTTTGTCCAAGAATGTTTTCCCAATGCAGTGCATTACTTCTTGTACATCGGTTGATGGTAAGTTTCAGATGTTTGCTAAGAATTTTAGGTTACCAACTACAATATTTACTTTGCTCTTTTTTCTTGACATACAAACAGGTTATGGTTTCTGTTTAGCATTCACCGATCTATGCCAATTGGAACATATTTTACTAGTGATTTGCTCTTTTCATGGAAAGACTCCCCTTCTGGTGAGAGTGATGTTTTAAGTTTGTTCTATGTGGGATCACAATATTTTGATAGACAGTAGTACTTTGCTTGTCTGAAGGGGGGAGTTACTTTTTACAGAAGTTCAAGAAATATAGAAATGCAACAAAAAAATGCACAAGAATTAAAAAAGAAGATAAAAATAAAAGAGCAGCCCATCAATTTGCTCTCTCTACTGCATCAAGAACTCCCACAAATTCAACTGGTATGCTCAGCAAAGAGTCCACCTCTGATGATCAGTATGGGCAATCCATAACCGATGACAGCTATGGAGGCTACACAAAAGAAAAGCAGCAGAACCAGATGGACATTTATTAGTTACTTATTAATGCTTTGAATCTGTAATTCCACCTTACCACAACATTACTAAATTGTATTAAGATGTGGAGGTTGGTGAGGGAAGAATGGAGCGTGAGATCGACAGGCGGATCGGTGTGGCGTCCGCAGTGATGCGGGCTCTGCATTGGTCTGTAGTGGTAAAAAAGAGCTGAGCCGTAAGGCAAAGCTCTCAATTTACCAGTCGATCTACATTCCTTGCCTCACCTATGGTCATGAGCTATGGGTAGTGACCGAAAGAACGAGATCGTGAATACAAGCGGCTGAAATGAGTTTCCTCCGCAGGGTGTCTGGGCTATCCCTTAAAGATAGGGTGAGAAGCTCAGTCATCCGGGAGGGGCTCAGAGTAGAGCCACTGCTCCTCCGCATCGAGAGAGAGTTAAATCAGGTGGCTCAGGCATCTGATCAGGATGCCTCCTGGACGCCACCCTGGTGAGGTGTTCTGGGTATGCCCAACTGGGAGAAGGCCCCGGGGAAGACCCAGGACACACTGGAGGGACTATGTCTCTCGGCTGGCCTGGGAACGCCTTGGGATTCCCCCGGAAGAGCTAAAAGAAGTGGTCGGGGAGAGGGAAGTCTGGGTATCTCTACTCAAGCTGCTGCCCCCGCGACCTGATCTCGGATAAGCGGAAGAGGATGGATGGATGTGGAGGCTGTGCAGGCCATTGAATTAATCTTTTGAAATAAGGCAGGATGGAGCAAATATAATACTGTTTACTCCAAATTCTGATTGTGCCATCTTTTTGTACCAGAGCAGGTGATATTGTTCCCATCTTCAGTTATATATTTTAGTAATCACATGTTCACTGCAGTCTCATTTTCCTGATCTTAGCAGACCTTTGTGATTTTCTGTTGCTGCCCAAGTACAGTATTGTGTGTTCTGAGATGCCCAACTGCACACCACTGTTTTAATGTGCTTTTAGTTCAGCATTTATGGCTTCTCTGTTAGTGTGAACAAGTCTGGTCAATTTCCTATGTCCTCTCTCATTACCAGACATGCTGTAACTCATTGGATATGTTTATCACTCCATTATCTGCAATATTTCCGAAAATGACCCATATAGCTGTTGTTTTTGATATGCTGCAACCAACTATTATTCCACAGTTAAAGTAACTTAAGCTACATCTCTTCTCTATTCTGTAGTTTTCATGTTTTCCTGAACAATTAAAAAGCTTCAATGTGGCCACATGTCATATACATTGAGTTGCTGACACATTGTTGGCGGTTTGGAGGAGATAGATATACAAATCATATAACTGGTTTGTGCACAAATATGAGCAAATAATCCCTTAATAAATTAGGCTGACAGGGCATGAGCTTGCTTGTACAAAAGGTATAAAAGCTCTACAACTTAATATCAAAGATGTTTCTTTGCATTCAGTCAATCAAGAGAACCAACAAATTCTGTATGCAATAAGAAAAGCCAGCATTTTTTTTAATTTGGTGACACAAGCTTACACTTGCTTACCCATGACAGATAGCATTGGCACTCAGTATTTCTTCAACAGAGAAAGACTTAGAACCATTCCAGTGGATTTGATGCAATCACTCAGGTTTGCTGTAAAGGTTTCATGGGGCTTCATGGGGTGTATAATACTTGTAATAAAATAATTGCATTGTTAAATTTTATTTGATTTAAGAATTCTAAAAAAAATGTATAATGAGTGGTGATGCAAAAGTGAAACAGTTTCAAGATGATTATTGCAGCATAGGCAGCAGTATACACAGAGATTAGTAACAACAGCTGTAGCCTACAGTATACAGAAGGAAGTGAGAAGAACATCCTTTTAATGAGTGTATTAATAGAACTAAGGTGCAAATTAATGTGTAAAGTTCTATATTGTTGAAAAAAACACACCTGACTTGCATCTAATACAGTACAGCTCAAAAAAGTGACACCTATTTTTCAGAAGAGGACAATCTGTTAATTTTCTAACAAGTCCTAAAAATACAAATATGACTGAAACCTGCATAAATATGTGCACTATTCTTTTCAGCATGATCTAGTTAACATATTTCTGAGCTAATCGGCTTTATATTTCAAAGCACCAGACTCCTGTGACAACTGCCCCTGAAGATGTTGGGATTTTGGGATGATGCATTCTTTGTCACATTTATCATGATGATATTCTCTTAATTTTAAATGTCACTCCAGCCTTCCATACTGACCAGATTCTAAAGAACACAACTAATCTTAGTCTATCAGAGTTGACAATCCCTTTAAATATTATTTAAAAACTAGGCTGACCCGCCTTTTAAAGCGACCGACTTTTAAGTTGACCACTTCTTAAGGCAATTCAATATGTAGATCAATTTGATATTTTATACAAACTCATTAATTTGGTTATATTGCATTCGAGCGGTATTACTTTAATACTCGTAGTTTCTGTTATTTTTGTGATGAAATTTAAACTTTTTTTCTATATTGAGGTCGCCCTTTTGAACCCCCTGATATTTACTACGTGGTGAGGCATTTGTACTCCATCAACATTAATTATTTCAAGAGACATAATTTTGTCTATTTTTCCAGCGCATCGTGCACAAAAGCAAGGGAACGATGGGAGCACCAGAACTCTGCTCACATCATGTCGCTTCGTACCGCAAGTAAGTCTATGATAAGTGGAATACCGCTACGCTTTCCACTCACGGGATGGAAGGACAATCCCGACCGCTTTTCTATAGTAAGAAAGAAGACGAAGATATTGCACAGTCTAGAGTAGAAAATCATCTTTTACCTGGAAAAACAAAACTACAAATCCCATCGTGCATTGCAAAATGGATGGGGTGTGTGTGAAACTCCGTGCTACTCGCACAGTCTGGAGTAGAAAATCATCTTTTACCTGGAAAAACGAAACTACAAATCCCATCGTGCATTGCAAAATGGACGGGGCGTGTGTGAAACTCCGCGCCTGCGTAGCACTCATGGGACGGAAGGACAATCCCGACCGCTTTATATAGAAGGATGAATAATATCCAGGTAAATGTACAACAAATGTATTGATTGTGTGGTTTTAAATTTTCTGCACATATTTTGATTTACTCCTATATTGCAAAATTTTGATTATTAGGTAATTGGTACTAACGAATTGGGGTGGTATGACTGAATATGGGTGAGTACATGAAGGAGCCACAGGTTGTTTATATACTGCACCTAATATTTCTACTGGATTAAATTTGTTTTATAGCATGCCAGTGTTAATCCTAAAATAAGGAAAGAGTACCAGCATTAATTATAAAAACCCAGAGGAACAAAGATGAAATAAAACAACAAATGAAATCTAAACTCAGTCTTACAATTTGTCTAAACAAAATTAAAACTCAAGAAATCATAGTATGAATTTCAGAAGGAAAAGTCAGGAACTGTGATCAATATCAAAGTTTATCAATAGCACCTGATGACTCCGATTCTCTTGATTCACTAACACAATGTCTGACTTGTATCTCAGAATGGATGAATAGCAACTTTCTCAAGTTAAATAAAGAGAAAACTGAAATCTTAGTGATTGGCAATAATGGATACAATGAGGCTATTAGAAATAAACTGGATACATTAGGATTAAAAGTCAAGACAGAGGTAAAAAGCTTAGGGGTAATTGTTGACTGTAATCTAAATTTTAAATTGCATATTAATCAGATCATTAGGACAGCATTTTTTCACTTAAGAAACATAGCTAAAGTTAGACCTCTTATATCATTGAAAGATGCTGAGAAATTAGTTCACGCATTTGTTTTCAGTCGACAAGATTACTGTATAGCACTCCTCTCAGGACTAACCAAAAAAGACATAAATCGTTTGCAACTAGTGCAGAATGCAGCTGCTAGAATCCTAACTAGAAAAAGAAAATCTGAGCACATCTCTCGAGTTTTGATGTCACTACACTGGTTACCTGTGTCATTCAGGATTGACTTTAAAATTCTGCTTATCGTTTATAAAGCCTTAAATAATCTCGCCCCATCTTATTTATCAGAATGTCTGACACCTTATATTCCAAATTGTAACCTCAGATCCTCAAATGAGTATCTCCTTAGAATTTCAAGAACAAAACTTAAAAGTGGTGAGGCGGCCTTTTGCTGTTATGCACCTAAAATCTGGAATAGCCTGCCAATAGGAATTCGCCAGGCTAATATAGTGGAGCACTTTAAAAAACTGCTGAAAACACTTTACTTTAACATGGCCTTCTCATAACTTCACTGTAATTAAAATCCTGATACTCTGTATATCCAACTCATTGTAATAACTATTCATGGTGGCTCTAAAATCTGTACTAACCCCTACTCTCTCTTCTGTTTCCTTTTCCGGTATCCTTTTGGTGGTGGCTTACGCCACCACCATCTACTCAAAGCACCGTGATGTTCCAACAATGATGGATGGATTATAAGCCAGAAGTCTGTATGACCATCAACATCAAGTGACTCTGTGAGAACCCTAAATACAAAGATGACTATTTCATTTATGTTAGGTAGAATGCCCAGAGGGGACTGGGCCGTCCCGTGGCCTGGAGCCCCTGCAGATTTTAATTTTTTTTCTTAGCTGTCTGGAGTTTTTTTTTTTTTTTTGTTTTTTCTCTCCATCCTGGCCATTGGACCTTACTCCTTTACTATGTTAACTAATGTTGTCTTATTTTAATTTCTTATTTTGTCTATTATCTTTCTTTTCTTCATTATGTAAAGCACTTTGAGCTACGTTTTGTATAAAAATGTGATATATAAATATCATACCTTTGAACCTTTGCATGAGCCCAATCCCTTGGCATCTTGTAGATTATGGTTGAGATAAACGAGGATGGAAGCAAGACAGAAAAAAAAATGAACTAGCAAACTAAGTGGGCTCATGTTTACAGTTCCAAAATGCTGCAGCTTGGCTTTTAACAGGAACATGCAAGCGAGAACTCATTTTCCCTGTGTTAGCCTTCCTGTGCTGGCTTCCCATTCATTTTTAGAATAGATTTTAAGATATTATTGTTTGCTTATAAAGTACTAAAAGGCCCAACTCTCTCTTAACCTGCCTGACCTTTTACAATTATAAATTCCATCAAGATAACTCAGTTCTACAGCTCAGTTGCTTCTCGTGGTTCCTAAATCAAGACTGAAGTGTAGGAGAGATTGTGCCTTTGCAGTTGTAGACTCTAGACTCTGGAATGGGTTACCACTTCATGTTAGGCTGGACCCTAATTAGCCTATTATTAAATCTTAAGGCACATTTCTATTCCTTGGCTTTTAATTAATTGAAAGAGCTTTGTTTGCCTATTTTACTGCCTTATTCCTTACAGTCTTTTGTACTGTATTGTTCTTGATTGTACAGCAATTTACTCAGCTATTGCTGTGTTTAAATGTGCTATATAAATAAATTTTATACTGATATTACTTACGGCTCTAAAGACATCTGGCATACAGACTTTCTCCTTGCTAGCAAACTAGTTGGGCACCTTTTTATCTGCAGCAACATAATAATGCTGGGTTGTCAGCATTTTTATTCTCAGGGATCATGCATGGCTCTGTTGGCCTCCAGGACCCGTGCGCATCTCAAGTGCACCTGCTAAGCGATTTCTTGCTGGATCACCTCATATCACCAAGGTAAGTACACCATAACTATTTATATGGAGTAAAATGCAATAAAGAAAGTAATACCATGTTGAGGCCTACCACAAGAACTAGAAAATCTATAGATCACAAAAGTCAGTCATATAAAAAAGTTTCGGAACCCCTCTTAATTCTTTGGATTTTTGTTTATCATTGGCTGAGCTTTCAAAGTAGCAACTTCCTTTTAATATATGACATGCCTTATGGATACAGTAGTATTTCAGCAGTGACATTAAGTTTATAGGATTAACAGAAAATATGCAATATGCATCATAACAAAATTAGACAGGTGCATACATTTGGGCACCCCAACAGAGATATTACATCAATACTTAGTTGAGAGTCCTTTTGCAAATATAACAGCCTGTAGATGCCTCCTATTGCCTTTGATGAGTGTCTGGATTGTGGATGGAGGTATTTTTGACCATTCTTCCATACAAAATCTCTCCAGTTTAGTTAAATTTGATGGCTGCCGAGCATGGACAACCTGCTTCAAATCATCCCATAGACTTTCGATGTTATTCAAGTCAGGGGAATTTGACAGCCATTCCAGAACATTGTACTTCTCCCTCTGCATGAATGCCTTTGTAGATTTCAAACTGTGTTTTGGGTCATTGTCTTGTCGGAATATCCAACCCCTGCGTAACTTTAACTTTGTGACTGATGCTTGAATATTATCCTGAAGAATTTGTTGATATTGGTTTGAATTCATCAGAAACCTCGACTTTAACAAGGGCCCCAGTCCCTGAACTAGCCATACAGCCCCACAGCATGATGGAACCTCCAGCAAATTTGACAGTAGGTAGCAGGTGTTTTTCTTGGAATGCGGTGTTCTTCTTCCACCATGCAAAGCGCTTTTTGTTATGACCAAATAACTCAATTTTTATCTCATCAGTTCAAAGCACTTTGTTCCAAAATACTGTAAATCTGGCTTGTCTAAATGAGCATTTGCATACAACAAGTGACTGTCGTGAGTGCAGAAAGGGCTTTTTTCTCATCACCCTGCCATACAGATGTTCTTTGTGCAAATTGGGCTGAATTGTAGAACGATGTACAGATACACCATCTGCAGCAAAATGTTCTTGCAGGTCTTTGAGGTGATCTGTGGGTTGTCTGTAACCATTCTCACAATCCTGCGCATATGCTGCTCCTGTAGTTTTCTTGGCCTGCCAGACCTGGGTTTAACAGCAACTGTGCCTGTGGCCTTCCATTTCCTGATTACATTCCTTACAGTTGAAGCTGACAGTTTAAACCTCTGAGATAGCTTTTTGTAGCCTTCCCCTAAACCATGATACTGAAAATCTTTGTTTTCAGATGTTTTGAGAGTTACTTTGAGGATCCAATGCTGTCACTCTTCAGAGGAGAGTCAAATGGAAGCACAACTTGCAGCTGACCACCTTAAACACCTTTTCTAAGATTTCAGTTTTCCGTATTGAGCAGTTACAGGCATCCAAATCAGCAAAATTACAAGAATCCCCAAATTTTTGCACAGTCAGTTTTTCACATTTGATTTAACTGCATATAACTAAATACTGCTTCACTAAAAATCTTTGTTCAGAAAACACCCCAGTACTCAGATGTTCCTAGGAAATGAAAGACATACCACTGTTATCTTTTTTGTTGAAAGTAGAGTAAATTATTATGCAGGCTGAGAGGGGTTCCCAAACTTTTTCATATGACTGCAATACATGCCTGAAAGGTTGTTTCCTCAGAATATCTGTAAACTCGGATGACTGTGTATCCAACATGTTGATCTTTACAGCATCATGCCGATGATGTCAGTAGGGTTACTTCTAGAAACAAATACCATGTTGTGATGACTTAAAATGTGGTGCCTTGGTAAAAATAAAATGGCAAAGGAAATGGCACAAGTTAATCATAGCTGAAAACACTTTCAAAGGTATGTATAAGTATTTGCAAAAATATTATCGAGCACCTCAAAAGTACATAATGGGAAATAACCATTAGGAAAGAAGCTTAAACAGAAATCAAAACATGTAGTGTCACACACGTGTGCATGGGAGGCAGCTGAAGGGCTCACAAAGGGATAATTCCATGCCAGACCAGGAGGTGGCACAGTGCACTGAAAATTCCTCTTTTTTGGCAGACCAACCATGGGAAATTTCACCTGGACTCGAGGATGTCACTTCCAAATTCTGGGCCCTAGGACGTCTATTTCAGTTCGAGCCCGAGGACATCACTTTCGGTTCAGGCCCAAGGACATCACTTCCTAAGCCTGGCTTTAAAACCACAATGTTTGTCTGTCTGCATTGTTCTGTGTTGGACTGAAGTCTGTTAAGACTTGTAACAATTTTGAACCACAAACTTCCGTTTTGGAAGCCTATCTCATGTATACAGGCGGCTGCACCCAAACCTTTCTCTGTGTTGTGCAGAATCCTTGCCAGTGTGCACAATTACTTATACAGTGAAAGGAATATCTACAAAATATATGAAGATGGTGCATAACCCAATATATGCAGTTAATTCTTCCATAACAGAAACATATGGTTTTTAAACCTTATTGTTCTAAGGCAGAGTTGTGGAAATAGAAGTAAATGCACTTTTACAAGAGGATTTCTAAATATTTTTGTTGAAAAGCTATGGTAATAAAACCCAAACAATGCAAAACTAACTTTAGATGCAAAACAGCAACACAGAAATAATTTTGTTAAAAATAATTACAGTGATTTAGACACAATTACACTTTCATGACCCGCAACCCAATCTCAGTTAAGCGGAAGAGGATGGATAGATACACTTTCATGAAGGATAGGTACTTTTTGGAAAAGTATAGAATTAAAAATTAAAGTACAAAGAATAGCACATTTAATTACCAGCATAAAAAATGTGTCCTGTGAATTTTGCAAGATGATCCACCAGAATGTTGTGAAAAATGGTCACTAAATGATCTTAGATTTCTCTGAGGTAACAAATATCACTCTGCAAATCATATAATTTCATAGCTCCTTCATCACAGTACTCTCCCATAATTTTATCCATTTTTTTTATCTTCTGTCAACTGGTCAAGTGGATTCATTCTTTTGAACGAAATGTGAAGAATATTTTTAAAAACGTTTTGTACACATTCGGTTAGCTAATGAAATTTACACAAGCTGTATAGCCTAATGGCTAAAGAGTTGAACTATTAAGCACCACTACTGCCAGGTCAATCCCTGTCACTCACAGTAAGACTATGATGAGCAAGATACTTACCATGTCAATGTTACAATCACAGGAATCACATGAACAGCCATACAATGCAGCTGTTTTTTTTATAATTTTCTTTGGATAGAAGAGCATCTCAGTTGTTATAAAATATTCATATACTTATGTGATTAGCAAAGTACATTTACTGTAATTGTATAAACCTGAATAAAAAGTTCATAATGGAGAAAATAAAATTAAATGCAATGTGTTAACACTAATATGATTTATATAATATATCACTGCATTGAGTTTGAGAAATTAACTCTACATTAACCAGTCAGAGAGCTGTATAACACACTGCCACTCTTACTGTCATGTTGCCGGATGTTTCCAAACTCTACAGGGCTTTCAGGTGCCCACCTCATCTGTCCATCTATGAATGCACAAGTATACTTAAAAAAGGATATCTGGAGTGCTAAAGAGCAGTAAGAGAGAAATGTTGTGAAAAAGTGGAAAGATGAGTTAAGGGGGCTCTTTCAGTATTTTAAAAGTATGACTGGTCAAGGAAGAAGTGAAATGTATTAGGAGGAATAAGGGTAAAGTAAAATATACTGACAGTGAAATAGAAAAAGCTCTAAATTCACATTTTTCTAAAATTTTCAAATGTGAGCGAGTTGATAAATTCCCAACAATTACGGAGACTACTAAGAAAGTACTTTGTGAATCTGAAATTGTAGAGGGAAAAGTGCTGCTTATATTAAAAAGGCTGAAATCAAACATTGCCAAAAATTTCCAGGACTAGAAAAAAATATTTTAGTTGGCTTAAAGTGGTTTGTGAGTAAATATACTGTATAAATCCTAGTCTCATATTTTTCAGACATCATTGCACACGGGGGAAAATCTATAAGGGCAGTAAACTAGCAAATATAATCCCATTGTATAGAAAAGGGGACAGGGCTGATCCAAGTAATTTCAATACAGTAAGCTTAACATGGATCACAGCTAAATTATTGGAAGCAATTAATAAGGAAAGACTGAGCACCACATGTCCAAAACAGGTGTATTAGTCAATAGTCAACATGGGTTTAGATGAGGGAGTTTGTGATTTGCTAATATACTAGAATTCAATGGGAAATGTGACATAGACATACAACGAGAGAGGTGCAGATAACATTACTTATCTTAATTTTATAAATGCTTTTGATAAAGTCCTGCATGAGAGCTTAGTGTGCAAACAGTGGTGTGTGTAGATGAGTGCAAAATTGGCTTAAACAATGGAGATAAATGGCTATGGTGAGTGGAACTTTTCAGTTATCTGATGTTAGAAGTTACTTCCCTCAGGAATCAGTGCTGGTGCTGCTGCTCTTTTTAGTATATATAAAAAACATTAATGACACTATAAATAACAATCTGGATAAGTTTGCTTATCATACTAAGCTAGGAAGAATGGTAGGGAAAGTAGAATCAGCAGGTTATTGCAAAGATTATTGCCATTGCAAAGACAAAATACAGGTTTAGGCAGATTTGTGACAAATGAAATTTAATGTAAATGAATGTAAAGTATTGTACACAGGAAGAAAAAATGTTAGATGTGAATACACAAAAAGAGGTTTAAAATTACACCTAATGAGAAAGTGCAAAGGGTCGTAGTGAACTCCTCACATCCAGATAGTATACAGACGTTATAAAGAAGGAAACAGGATGCTGGGTTATAGAGCCTAATGTGTGCAAGTGAGGTTATAAGTAAATACAGTCAGTTATTTTCCAACCCACTATATCCTAACACAGGGTCCCCAGGGTCTGTTGGGGCCAATCCCAGCCAACACAGGGCACAATAAGTAAATACATCCATCCATTTTCCAACCCGCTGAATCCGAACACAGGGGTCTGCTGGAGCCAATCCCAGCCAACACAGGGCACAAGGCAGGAACCCACCGCAGGACACACACAAACACACCAAGCACACCCATCCATCCATTTTCCAACCCGCTGAATCCGAACACAGAGTCACGGGGGTCTGCTGGAGCCAATCCCAGCCAACACAGGGCACAAGGCAGGAACCAATCCCGGGCAGGGTGCCAACCCACCGCAGGACACACACAAACACACCCACACACCAAGCACACACTAGGGCCAATTTAGAATCACCAATCCTGCATGTCTTTGGACTGTGGGAGGAAACCCACGCAGACACGGGGAGAACATGCAAACTCCACACAGGGAGGACCCGGGAAGCGAACCCGGGTCTCCTAACTGCGAGGCAGCAGCGCTACCACTGCACCACCGTGCCACGCTAAGTAAACACAATACAAGTCAAATGAGGTTATATGTAAGGTGTCTGATAATAATAATTCATTACATTTATATAGCACTTTTCTCAGTACTCAAAGCGCTATCCACACAGGGAGGAACCGGGAAGCAAACCCATAGTCTTCCAAAGTCTCCTTACTGCAAAACAGCAGCACTACCACTGCGCCACTTACAGCAGTGAGGGCTCACTTGGAGTACGTCTGCAGTTTTAGTTTCCATACTTCAAACAACAGATAGGAGTGCAAGAGAAAGTAGAGACAAGCAAATAGGCTGATAAGAAAAAACTGAAGCATTGAACCTTTTTAACTTATGCAAATGGAATGGTATGACTGAATTGTTTGGAATTATGAAGGGAATAGTACAGGAATTTCAGATGCAAGGCAAGAACCAATTTAAATTTAAACACTAGATCATTAAAGGAAGAATTCATGCACACAGACACAGGGAAAATGGAAAATTCTGCACAGACAATAAATGGCTGGGCTGAGAATTGAACAGTGTATCCTGGGGATGTGAAGCTCATGAGAGCTCATAGATAGTTTTAAAATGTATTGTGCTACAATTGACTACTTATTAGGTACTGCTACTTTTTCTTAAAAAAATGTCTTGGGAGAAAGAAATGATTTAAAAATGTTTATGAGCAGATAATATAATTCACTGACAGCAGATGGTTATATGTGACATTATATCCTACTAAATACAAGCAGAGTTTAACAGGAGTATAAAATTACATTATTAACTGTAAAATGTGGAGACTATAAATATCTTCCTTAAACACATATTGCTGAAAACGTGGTAATTCACTCAGGACAGCTATTACTGTAAAAATATTTGTATAGGTTTATCTAAGTTTCTGATTAATAACAATCTTCTATTAATTTATCACCATCATCAGTGTGTTGCAATGGTTTTGTTGTACGGCTGCTGCCCTCCAGAGGACAGGCTAGTCAGGGTCATGGGCGCTTTTTGTAGCAGAAAAAAAGATGTTTTTCATAGTCCCATTTCTCTTAAATTATTCACATTCTTTTTATTTCAAATCTTTAATTAGTCACATGTGGTTTGTGGTAGTTAATGAAGGCCGCTTCTTCTCCACAGTTAAAGCAAACAGCAAGTTTAATTAGAAGTGTAAAGGAACTGGTTTTATATTTTTTCTACTTTTTCTGGTCAAATGATTTCTCTAATATTGTAGTGGTTTTATTTCTTTTGTTTAAATGTCATTTTGTACTCAGTAGCAAAATGTTGTCTGGCCACTGAACCTAATTGGAGTTCTGAAGTCATATTTTTATTATCATAGGTTATAAAAACAATTTCAATTTAGATTTGAAAGGTTAAATCCACTGTAGTTCATTTTAAGAACAGACACTTTGAGAAAGTGGAACAGGGATTTAACTGCTGTGTCATGACTTCTGGTGACAGTGTTCTAGTTCTGGTCTAATTGCAGTCTGTGGGAAGCTTGAACTTAATCTCAGGGTCTGTCCCTTTTCTCCCCCTTTTCCTTGCAGATCTAAAAAAGGTGTAAATTGGATTAATTAGCAAGGCAACATTTGCCCTCTGCAAGTGATCATGGATATGCCTGTGTGGGTGCTTATGCCCTGTGATGGACTGGCAACTTTTCATGTTTGAAACCTGGTCTTGCTGGAGTTGATTCCTGTCACTAGCAACCCTATAAATGGATTAGGTGGCCATTAACATGGGCCAATGAATACGGGAAACATGCTTCTTATTTGGAAGTATTACTTGGGGGCTGAAACCCATTACGAGAAACATAGTACTCACTTAAAATACTGCATTAAATATGGAGACCTCATAATTGAACATTCTTAAAGAGTCCCCAATAAGGAAGTTTTGTTTCATATTATGATTTTAGCATGAATACTTGAGCATTTATATAACTCAACTTTATTTGAGTAAGAAACATACACATTATTTGTTAAATAAAAAGCACAAAAAAACTTTAAATATAACTTAATAGGCTGAAATAGTGATAATGCTATTGTAACAAAGAAAATCATTTAATATCCATATTACCTAATTATTTCTGAAGTTCAGTAGAAAACATGGAAGTCATAAGTATTTACAGGAAAAGGAATATTCTACCTAAAAATGAGAACAATTGGTCTTTTCTAATTTTATGACAAACAAAAATAACAAACATTCTGATACAATAGGTGTAAGTTGGTGGAACAACAGCAAACAATACCATAACATCTGTGAAAAAAAAAACAAATTACTTGTATCACATAATCTGTGTGTCAGGTAACATGTTGTATGCTCACAATGTCCTAAACATATGTACATTTTCTAAAATATTGTTCAACAGTCAATTTCTGAAAAATCATTTAGTGAATGAAACTGGAACATACTGAAATGAGAACAAGCTTTTGAACCCATTCATTAGTAAGGATTCCTGCCCAGTAATAGCCATTTATTGACTATCATCCACTTCATGTAATATCAATATTAGGAGCAAGAGATTCAATGTTAAAGATAAGCCAGTGAAAACATTATCAGATGGAATTTGTACATATCACAGATACTTCAACAAACAGGAAATCAATTCACCAATGCAGTTTCACAAACATCTGATGAAAAACGTTGGAAGTACTAAATTTGTGGTGTAATAAATAGCAGGTGAAGAGAGTGGCACGTTTTCAATTCAAAAGCTCAAATTCATTTTAATGCACTCCCCATTGTATTCAAGCAAATTCTAGTCAAAATACATATGTTTGGAGCACACATCTAGATACCTGAAAGGTGGATTTTTTATGGGCGTTTAGATATTGTTTGCTATTGCTCAGTGTTGGTACCCATTTGCGCCCACTATATCAGTAATTTTGCTACTAATTTTTGCCAGCCGTGAATAAAAAAACACCTAGTAAATAACAAATAAAAAATATATAGTATGGAATGGAGCATTTCTTTCAGTCATGGTTTTCGTTCCTAAAAGTAAGACCTTTTATAATTAAATCTTGAAATCATTTCACATGGTTTATTAGATTTATACCTTAATTATTCAACCCAGCCACAGGGGATGCCCAAACCAGTATGTTTCTTTGTGCCGATCCCATCCGGATAAATGGGGAGGGTCAGGAAAGGGATCTGGTGTAAAATTTTGCCAAATCAATATGCGGATAGATGATCCGCTGTGGCATCCCCTAACGGAGACAGCTGAAAAATGAAGAAGGATATTTTAATTATTCAAAACATATAATTAATGTGCGGAGGGTGGCAAACTATTAAAACAAAAAAGAATATCATCAGCATTTTACTCTAAACGTTGCTGAACATGTAATTCCTCTAGTAAATGTATAGGCAAATAAAAACTATGAGTGTTTTTCCTTTATATTATTTGATAGACTGCTGTCCCTTTTAGGGTTTGTTACTGCTTGTGCCCAGTGTTGCCAGGATGGGTTCCCCACTCCCTACAGCTCTGAAATTAGAAAAAGCACATTCAAGAAAAGGACATAAGAGTTCCCGTGGGAATAGTGCTATGTGCGTATTTTATGTATTGCTCAGTCTACACTGGAAATGTGCAGATACACCCTGTTTGCCTAAGATTACACAATACTAACATGAGAACTCTATTTTGTGAGCTTGTGCAGCTAAAAGTATAACGTGTGTACACTTTACCCATAAAATGTAACATAAGAGTTTTTTTAATGTTACTAAACTAATAAGATTCCCAAACATCTAACTCTTACATTCCAAAGAACTTTATTTCTTCCTTTTAAACAAAAATATCATTAATCTTGTTTATATTTAACAAATGTATTTGTGTTGTATTGCTAATATACTTTCGACAAAAAGACAAAGAAATGACATTGTACTCTTAAAATTAGGGTATCATGTAGGCTTTAACAACAGAACCACTGCAAATTATCAAATGTTTCAAAAAATACAGTGGAAATGTTTTGGAGGCAGTTTACTATAATGTTCCTGACAGAATTATTCTATATTCCATTCATTAATTAATATTAGAAAAGGGAAAGAAAAAGTGTTAATTGTCAAATTTTCTTTACACATTTCTCCGCAGAGACATATACTGTACCCACGTTGATTACTATCATATACGAAATTTACAAGTTAAGACAATTTATATTTTTGCTAATGTCATTGGAAATATGTTGGCAGCCCCTGGGACCTTAGCATGAATCCCAAGTCAGATATGCATTGTGCTTCCAGTGTCACCGTGGGCCTTTTTTAGGTTGTCCGCTTTCCTCTAACATGCCAAAGATGTGCTGATTATGTTAAATGATTTAAAATTGTTACGGTGTATTTAAGAGTGAGATGGACTGACCTGCCATCCTGGTTTTGATTCCTGCTTTGCACTCATGGCCATGTGGATAGGCTTTGTTCCCAATGGCTTTGTGTTACACAAAAGGTGGTTAAGAAATTGAATGGATGGATCGAACAATTGATGAATACTGAATTTAGGCAGCCCTCAAGTTAAGAACAAGTTTCATTCCTGCCAATATCCGTAACTTGATTTTGTATGTAACTTGCACAGAAAACACCTGTTATTGGGAACATTGGCAAAAATTCTAAAAACTTTATTTATTTTACAGAAAAACATTGCAGGCCTATTATTAAAATAACAGAGAAGATATATATATATATAGGTGTACTTTAAATTATAAAACACAAAGGGATTAAACTAAAATGAATCACAGGTTTATCAGTAAGTTTACCTAATACTTAAACGTACTACAGTTTTTGATAATGACACAATACCTCACAGAGTCAGAAGAGGTCGTAGTGGTAGTAATAGAAGTAGTAGTAGCAGTAGCATTGTCACATATACAGGGTACGGGTAAAATTCTTACTTTTAAGCACACCACTAACTAACAACTGATTCCTTTAGCAGGGAGGCACTGTCTTTGCTCAAAGATCACTAAAATATTCAACACTTCCTCCTAGTGACTGTTCTCCCAGTGATGGCACAGCTACAAGGCATAATTAGGATGCCAGTAATTACAAGCAGCAGGTTCTAACTCTCCTAATATTTAAGTTGTCAGCTGCTTACTTGTGACAAGCTTATTACTTGGTAGTGTTTGATGTTGGTTATACTTGGTTGTTACATACTGTTTCCCCCTACCAGTAGTTTTACTGTCTGAGACAACAAGGGTGGGGGCATGTACTTAGGACACTGGAAATTGCTGTCTTCTTTACTAGTGTCTGAGCTTACTGCATGGCTGTCCATGCTACTGGACACGTTTGGCAACAAAGTTCATAGTGTGAATTTTAATCAAAATTTTTTAATCAATACATGGTGATTTTTACAATTTAATTCAAGTATATCAAAGTTGTATCAAAGGATTATTAAAAGTATAAGGAAAAGGACTGAAGGTAACCAAAGGGTTAACTAAACACAGGCTAAAGCTTGTGCATGTGAGGGTTGACTCATCTTAAGAGGAACCATCAAGGTAATTACTAAGGTTAAAATGAAGTAAATGAGTAATAAGCACCCCCTTAAAAAGCGACAACAAAGTAGTGAGGAAGCCCAAACACCTCTATTATGAAGCAATGATTAGATCAATGGGAAGACTTGTACGACAGTTTTGTTAACAAAGTGGTGTTTAGTCAAGCCAGTCAAATTGGAGAGCATGCACTGGTACAGTGCATTACCGCACCCACTACATGGCGAAACAACTCGGGATCCCGGTTTGCAAACCCCCAGGCAGACACGCAGTCCAGTCCCACCCTCTGGAAATGACCCTCTATCTGCCGCAGCCAGGTGTTTAGAATAATGGAAAAATCGACATGTATACGAAGTTACTGGTGGCTGCAATTGATTGGCTAAGATGATAGAATTCTGCATATTAAGAGTCAGATCATGTGATGTATTAGATAAGGTAATGGTTAGAAAAGTATAAAAGGGAATGAATTATTTTACTGATTGCTCACTCTATGGACTGATACATTTGTGCTTATCTATGTGCAAGTAAAGAATTGTTGTGCATTTTCATCTGGTCTCCGAGAATGACTTCTTTGAAAACTGAGGAAAGCTTTTTTCACAACAGCAGTACTATTCCTTACAGTTAGACAACTGCTACAAACTCATTCACATCAAAACTAGTTTGCTCTGGTTGAAAGTAAAAAAAATAAAAGAATACAATTAATTCAGATTCAGTTGAAATGGAAATGTGTGAGGGTTTATGGGGTTATTTATATCAGTGAAATTGCTGTAACCTGGGAAATGCCTGTGCTGTTTTTATTTTAATTATTACATTAATTGCAGTAGATAGGCCTTTTCCTTACTATTATTGATTACTATTAATGGCACATCAATGACACATACTGTAACTAAAAATAACTGAAAATATTAAACATGTAAGGGATTAGCTGTTACCATTTCAAAGTAACAATTCTTGTAGTGCACTAAAATATTAATATTAAAAATGTCACTTCAAAGCTTTAAAACCCACCAGCAGACACCAATACAGCACAAACTAGATTCACAGACAGCAGTCACCCATAATCACTACATTAGCCATCTGAAAACACCCAGGAGAGTTACTCAGGTTAACATTTAGAAGGTGATTTCTATGTTCTGTCAAAATCTTTTATTTCAATTTACAGTTGTCTTGTTTGACAACTGTTGCTGCAGTTCTACCTAATGCAGGTTTAAGTGTAAGGGTACTGAAGCACATACTGTATGTGTGAGGTGAATAATAGATGTCTTTATTTTCTTATATTTAACTAATGATGTTGTGGCTTTAACTGTGAACTTTAATAGTCATCTGGAAACCCTATATTCCATTTATTTGGTGGTGATAGGATTTTGAGGAAAAAAAATGAAAACGTAAAATTATAATTGAACTAAATTCACGAGTTAGCATGGTTTTCTGTCAATGGCAGTGTACAAAATTTGAGAAAGTAGTACATGACCAAGAAAGTACATTACTGGTTCCTTTATAGCACATACAATACATATAGATTCTAAAAGATCTTTGTCGAGTACAGAGAAATGAAATAACACAAACCATTTAAACAAACAGGGATCAACTCTAAATGAAGCAAGAGACAAGTGGATCCATAGTGCCACACTTATATTTCGAGAAGTATAGTGTTACTCATATAAATCAGCATAATGTGCTTGGCAGAGCTATATCTAAGAGAATCAGGATATGATTGTGAGCCTAGATCTGTAAAGCACTATTTTCCCACCCTTTTTTTTATAATTAAATGGCAAATCTACTCTGTCAATGTTAGTAAAGCATATGGATGTCTCTCAAACAAAAGAAATTTTCAACTCAGTTTTTTGGCTGATTGACTGGAATTGGTCAATCCCATTTTCCTGATATTGCCTCAACCACTTCAGACAGTTTTTATCATACTGTGTTTAATGCGTCATATTTTTATTTTATGTCCAGGATTCAGTGCTTTCTATAATAGAAGTTACACAAGTGATACATGGCATATAGTGGAAAATCGTAAATAATTAAATGTCCCTAGACAACTCCTAATCTTCTTCTTCTTTTGGCTGCTCCCATTAGGAATTGTCACAGTAGATCACCTTTTTACATATCTTCCTGTCCTCTGTATCTTGCTTCGTTACACCAACCACCTTCATTTCCTCTCTCGCCACATCCATAAACCTTCTCTTAGGCTTTCCTCTTTTCCTCTTCTCTGGCAGCTCTATCCTTAGCATCCTTCTCCCAATATACCCAGCACCTCTCTTCTGCACATGTCCAATCCAACACAATCTCTCCTCTGTGACTTTGTCTCCCAACTGTCCAACCTGAGCTAACCCTCTAATGAACTCATTTCTAATCCTGTCCATCCTTGTCCCACCCAATGCAAATCTTAACATCTTTAACTCTGCCACCTCCTACTTTGTCTCCAATTTTTTGGTCAGTATCCATATAACATAACTGGTTTCACTACCGTCTTATAGACTTTCCTTTTCACTCTTGCTGGTAGCAGTCAGTCACAAATGACTCCTGACACTCTTCTCCACCCACTCCACTCAGCCTGCATTCTCTTATTCAACTCTCTTCCACACTGCCCATTACTCTGTACTGTTGATCCCAAGTATTTAAACTCCTCCACCTTTGCCAACTCTAGTCCCTGCATCCTCAGCATTCTTCCGACCTCCCTCTCGTTCACATATATGCATTCTGTCTTGTTCCTACCGACCTTCATTCCTCTCCTCTCTAGAGCAGTGGTTCTCAACTGGTCTGGCTTTGGGACCCACCATCACCCTTTAATGACAAGCTGTGACCCAAAATTTTCAACTTCTCAAATTTATTGAATGAAAAGATGGTGCAGTTTGAACCTGAGATAGTAGAATAGAATATCACAGTATGCCAACACAGAAAACCTGATAAACCTAATGATAAACCAAAATGACCAGCAAGTGGTGATGCCAGAGAGGGAAATATTCCCTTTTACACTCAATTAGCTGCATTTTAATTAAAACCAAAACTCTTCAGTACTACTGTTAAAAACTCTTCAGTAACTGTTTTAACAGACTCATGCACAAATATGAAATAAAAAACTACTGAGAAGTATTTTAAAAAAAACTCAGATTATGCAGTTCTACCAGAGAATCCTCACTCATTCAATCTATGACAACCAACACTGCACTATCGAAAAAATTCAGTTTCTTCATTAGCAGTTTTTTTTTAACAAAGAGAAATAGATTAAACAAAGAGTGAAGTTCAAAAGGATTCAAGTATACTAAATTAAATTTTCTTCTTATTTCCTTATCAGAAGGTAAATGGTGAAAACATTGTGTTTTGAAGAAAATTAAGCAACACTCACTTCAACCTTAGGTGTAACACTGACATTATAAACTCTGAGGTCATGCTCAATGTCCAGTCTGTTTCTGTGTTCTGTCTTCAGCTGAACCAGAGCTGAGAATTCACCCTCACAGAGATAGGTAGTGCTGAATGGTAGCAGGATTTTTACTGCTCGAGTGGCAAGACAAGAATACTCGCTCATTACAGTGCTGCACCAGAACTGGGAGAGGCTTACCTCCATGAATTTCTTTTTTAGCGTGCAGTCACATGATAGCTCCACCAGCTGACTCTCTTTGTTGCTTGGCAACGTGACGCTTTCCATGTCGATTCCAAATGGGTCGCATATCCAGTCATCATCCCTCTGTTTCTCAGGAAAGTAGTCATTAAACCGCTCAAGAGGTTTATTCAGATGTGTTGTAATCGTTTTCATTACATTTTTTCCTGCCACGTCCAGTTGCTGTCTCTCATGACAGGCATTGGGGAATATGTCGAGTCAGTTTTTAGAAACATGATTTGCCCATAAGGAGATCATTTTTTTGAAAGCATTGAATTTGTCATACTGTTCAAAAATGTTGCGCCCCCTCGTCTGCACAAACACCTTTAATGTGTTTAATTGTTCAAACACATAAGCAAGGAAAGAAATGTGTGCGAGCCACACACTGTTGCTGAACAGGTCTGCAAGAGACAAATTGTTCTGGACAAGAAAAGCTGCGATTTCAGCTCATAGTTCATAAAAACGGGACAATACCTTTCCCCTCGAAAGCCAGTGTACCTCGGCATGATACAACACCTGTACGTGCTCACTACCAAGATTTAGGCACAGTTTCAGAAAACACCGGGTGTTCTTTACACTCTGTTTAAAGTAGTTTACTGCTTGGATGACACCTTTTACTGTTCCATGAATCACTGGTACCATATCCTTTGCTGCCAGGGCCTCCCAATGTAAAAAACAATGGTTACAAGTTGCATTCGGAGCTTTCTCAAGTATTCTCCTCATGACCCCCGAGTTTTTTCTTGTCATGGAGGCAGCGCCATAAGTTGTGATACTGACGCACATGTCCCAGCTTAGGCCCACTGAACACAAATACAAGTCCACAGAGCTGAAAATGTCCTCTGCAGTCATAGTAGTAGGAAGTTCTCTTGTGCAGAGAAATTGTTCCTGTAAGTCCCTGTCCCAACTCACGTAAACGAGTAAAACTGCTTTGTTTGTTATGTCTGTGGATTTGTCCATTTGTAAGGCAAAATGACCACTTACCTTAATGTGAGCTGTGGTCTGTTGTTTGATGTCATCTGACATGTCTTTAATTCACCTACTAATAGTGTTATTTGACAGAGTTATAGTTTATCCGCTGCAGATTGATCCAACACCTCTCTGACCATGTCCATGGCTGCAGGTAAGATGAGGTCCTCTGCAATGGTGTGGGGCTTCTTTAACTTTGCAATACGATGTGCCACCAGATAAGATGTACAAAGTGCCTGTTCTTGCTTCGAGCTCGAAGATGTAAGACACTTTTGTGATGTCCTCAGGTCTTGAAGTCGTCTTCTGAGGTATTCAACAGGTTTATCTTTAAGATAATGATGTTTTGTTTCCAAATGCTGCTTCTGTTTTGACGGCTTCATGCTTTCACATGCCAACACCTCGCTGCACAAAACACACTGAGGTTTTTGTCCTCCTTTGTCGTCAATATAAGAAAATCCATATTTAATATATTCTGCGTCGTACCTGCGTTTCGCCATACTCTATTAGCATACATAAGCAAAGTTTGCGGGTCTTCTTCTATGGTGTGAAATGGCGGTTGTTGACTTGTGTTACTGGGCATTATCGCCACCTACTGTTAAGAAGTGTGAACAGACGGCACTCCATTTATTTTTTTCATAACATTTTTTTACCCAGGCAAAGGCCTGCGACCCACTGAAAACAGGTTGGGTCGTGACCCACCAGTTGAGAATCACTGCTCTAGATCATATCTCCGCCTCTCCAGGGTCTCCTTGACCCACTCCCTACTCTCACTACACATCATAATGTCATCTGCAAATATCATAGTCAACGGGGACTCCTGTCTAATCACATCTGTCAACCTGTCCATCGCCATTGCAAATAGGAAAGGGCTCACAGCTGATCCCTGATGTAATCCCACCTGTAACTTGAATGCATCCATCACTCCTATCGCAGACCTCACCACTGCCATACTTCCCTCGTACATATCCTGTACCACTCTTACATACTTCTCTGAACTCCCGACTTCCTCATACAGTGCTACAACTCCTCTCTAGGCACCCTGTCATATGCTTTCTCTAAGTCCACAAAGACACAATGCATCTCCTTCTGGCCTTCTCTATACTTCTCCATCAACACCATCAGAGCAAACATTGCATCTGTAGTGCTCATTCCTGGTATGAAACCATACTGCTGCTCACTAATCATCACCTCCTTTTTTAACCTAGCTGCCACTACTCATTCCCATAACTTCAAGCTGTGGCTCATCAGTTTAACCCTCTGTAGTTACTACAGTTGTGCACATCACCCTTATTCTTAAAAATCAGTACCAGTGCACTTCCTTCTCCATTCCTCAGGCATCCTCTCACTTTCTAAGATTGCATGGAACAATCTGGTTAAAAACTCCACTGTCATCCCTCATAAACATCTCCATGCTTCCACAGGTATGTTGTCTGAACCAACAGCCTTTCCATTTTTCATCCCCTTCATAGTTGCCCTTACTTCCTCCTTGCTAATCCATTGCACTTCCTGATTCACTATCTCCCCATCATCCAACTTTATTCCTTGTTTTCTTCATTCATCACAATCTCAAAGTACTCTTTCCATCTGTTCAACACATTCTCCTCGCTTGTAAGTATGTTTCCATCTTTATCATTTATCACCCTAACCTGCTGCACATCTATCCCAGCTTGGTCCCTCTTTCTAGCCAATCAATATAGGTCCTTTTCTTCTGCCTTATTGTCTGACTTCTCATACAACTCATCATATGCCTTTTTGTTAGCCTTCACCACCTCTCTCTTCAGCTTGCGCCTTATCTTCTTGTACTCCTGTCTACTTTTTGAATCTCTTTGACTATCACACTTCTTCTTCAACAACCTTTTCCTCTGTATACTATCTACTACCATTACTACTACTACCAACAACCTTTTGCGTTCCTTTCCTTGACACCATACCTATCCATCACCTCCTCATCCCCTCTGTTCCCTTCACCAACATGTCCACTTAAATCTGCTCCAATCACTACCCTCTCTCCCTTGGGTACACTTTCCACCACTTCATCCAACTCTCTCCAGAATTAATCTTTCTCATCTATTGCACACCCAACTTGTAGGGCATATGCACTAACAACATTCATCACCACACCTTCAATTTCCAGCTTCATAATCATTACTCTGCCTGACACTCTTTTTCACCTCCAAAACACTCTTGACATACTGTTCCTTCAGAATAACTCCTACCCCATTTCTCCTCCCTTCCACACCATGATAGAACAATTTGAATCCACATCCAATCCACCTGGCCTTACTCCCCTTCCATTTAGTCTCTTGCACGCACAATATATTAACATTCCTTCTCTCCTTCATATCTGCTAACTCTCTCCCCTTACTAGTCATACTGCCAACATTCACAGTTCAGGCACGCCTTCCCCCACCTCTATTGATCTGGTATGGAAATCTGTATTGCTGTTCACATATTTACCTTGCAAAATTTTACACCAAATGTCCTTCCTGACATAACCCTCCCATTTAAGGCTAAGGCTCCATGCAAAAAAACCCAAAAAAAACTATAGAAGAATCAGCCATATTACCTTGTATAAATCCAGTTAGAGCAGAGATCTGTTTCTCAAGAATCACTGTTAGCCAACCAAGATCTACAGGTATACATGAGAAGATATGTGCTGTACGTGAGAAAGTGATAGCACAAAAGGTGCTCATCTAACCTTTCCTTGTGCCACTGTAGGCAAGACAAGGGAGTACAAAAGGCTCATGACTATCGCTTTCCATACATCACAGTTCTGAAGGCACACCTCTCATTATATCTGTTCTTCTGCAATAGTTAGTGAGGCAGAGTGACTGTAAAGAGAAATGTGCCTTTCCTTCTTGCTCATCACACCATGTATTATGGTAAATGAGACAGAGTCATAGTACAGGGGAATTTTGTCAAAATCTTTCTCACATTGTGGTGGAAAGATGGAGTTACAGGATGGACGGAGCACATATTGCTGGTTTTTGTGCTGCCCTGTTTGAAATGGAACACAAGTATAGGAGAAGCATGTCTTACTTCTTCTCACAAAGTCATGAGTGAGATGGAATGAGAGCACAGGAGGTGTGCATCTTTTTCTTTCACATGCAACCATTTGCCACCATGGGTGTCAAAGGACCACATCATGCTTTTTTATATTTTATTTTATCACATAAGGATTTCATTACATTGAATAAATTACAAACTGGTAAGATATAACACATTAATCTTATGGAAATCAGACTGGATATTCAACCCCAACCATTGTGTGTCTCCTTCTTGCAAAATTATATGCCTCAGTAAACTGAAACAGAGAGAGAGCAAGTTTGCCTCAGATTTAAACTTTAGCATTTTTTTTACCCATAGCCATGCTCCTGCTTTTAATTCTTTATTTTATGTAACCAGTTCACATAAAGTTTCATTAGCATAAGTTTAATTAACATCAAATCAATAGCAACATAATGCATGCTGATTCTAGGGTCATATATTACTGGAGTTCAGATAATTCCAAAGAATTATCTAGGGTTGGGGGATATAAACCTGAAGTAGTGGAGGTGTTATTTTGGAAAAAACCATTGCTTCTTCCAGATTTTACTGTTGTGGTGTGATTACTGCTGTAACAAGAGGAATTCAAAGTTGTTAGAGTATGGAGCATTTTGTTAGGGGCACGCAAATGTTAGTAAGTAAAGACTTAAGACACTGGATTTGTGAGAGTTATTTAATACCACTATGACTAGAAATTGAATAAAGAATGAATCATAAAACATGGTGGCAGTGATGACTGCAATACTGAAGGAAACTGAGTAAAATAAAACTGCTCAAGTAAGATGAAGAAACCCAAACAGAAAGCATTTTTTGAGTGTGGAGGAAAATTAATGCTGTGTTTGGACTGAAACCACCCAAGATTTTAATTGGAATGAGTTGAATCTGTCCATGGCAAGTTATGGAAAGATGAATTTTCACTGTACATGGACATCATCTTAAGTGATGCAGAAGAGACAACAAAGGCAAAAGTTTTCAAATATCCAAAAGGGGAATCAGGAAGAGAACTTTGTGACATGTTGTGTGCTGCAGGTCCACCAGGAGATTTCACTATTAACATGTTATTAATTGCCTTTGACAACCACTGCAATTCAAGACTGAATGAAGCTGGTTTCTGGAGAAAAATGTACATCTCCCAATAAAGTATAGGGGAAAATATTGACAAGTATGTCACAGATTTCAGAGTGTTAGCAGTGATATGCAACTTTGGAACAATAAAAGACTCACCAATAAGAGATAGCATAGTATGAGGAATTCAGAACTCACACTTAAGAGAGTGCCTTTTAAGAGACACAGATCTGACACTGAAAAAATGTTTGGAAATATGCAGAGCTGCTGAACTGTCAAAAGAAAATACTAAGACAATAGAAGGACAAGGTTTGAAGAAGTGAATGCAGTCAAGAAAGCTGATTAGACCTGGATTAAAAAGTGCAAGTTTTGTGAAAAACCACATGTATGGAAAAAAGAAATCCACCCTGCATATGGAAAACAATGCAAAATATGGGGCAAATTAAATCATTTTGCAGCCGCATATAAGTCCAAGGACTTTTACAGAAAAAAAAAACAAACATCAGGATTATGACAGAAAATGAAAAGGAACAATTTCATGAGATACACAGCCTCAGTTCACATTAGGAAGGTGAAAGTACATAAAGAAAGCAACTTTAAGTATTAAGTCATAGTAAAATTTAGGACAGGCTAGTAAAATTCCAACTGGACTGTGGATCCAGCTGCAACATCTGCCCACTTAGCCAACATACACAGGTAGAGAAGACACAACAGGTTTTGGTTATGGACTGTACAGTAAGAGCACACTGAAATCCATTGTGCAACTGCAGAATTAAAATAATAAAACCCAAGAAACAGGAAGGTATATCGCATAGAGTTTATGGTGGTGAAGGGGGGCTCCCCAGTACCACTGCCAAGTAAAAAAGCAGTGCAGGCAATGGATCTAGTGAAAATAAAGTGAGAGAATACTATGGTCATAGATGACATTGTCACTGAGGCAAATGGTGAAAGACAACCATGGGACATGAAATATGTACTAAATGAGTTTGCAGATGTTTTTGAAGGAGATGGTTGTCTCAAGGGCACTTGCCAGAGTGAAGTGGATCCTATAAATTCACCAGTAAAGTTGCCAAAGCGACGTGTTCCTGTTATTTGACAAATCTCTTAAAGCATGAACTGAGAAGCTTATAGGAGAGGGGAATCATTACAACAGTAGAGAACAGCACTGAGTAGATCAGTAGCATGGTTATTGTGGAAAAAAGGTCTGGTAAACTGAGAATATGTATTGATCCAAGGCCACTCAATAAGGCAACAAAGAGGAAACAATTTTCTCTTCCAACAATAGATGATGTGCTGCCAGATTTGGCCAAAGTCAGCGTTTGCACTGTGTGTGACATAAAGAATGGGTTCTGGCACATGAAACTGATAGAAGAGTCAAGTTACTTGATGACTTTTCCAACACCTTTTGGCAGGTTCAGATGGCTACGGATGCTTATGGGTATAGGCCCAGCACAAGAAGTCTTCCAGCACCGGCTTAACCAGGCACTAGATGGGCTACCAAGTGTGCATACCATCGCAGATAATATTTTCGTCATTGGCGGAGGTGAGAATGATGAAGCAGCTATGAGAGACCATGCTGCCAAGTTAAAAAAATTATTAGTGTGGTGCAGTGTGCATAACAATAACTTAAGTTAAGGCAGAAAGAAGTTCCTTACATCAGACACATGCTAACATCTGAAGATTTAAAAACAGATCCTGAGAAAAGTAGAGCCATCACAGATATTGTATGCCAAGACCATCTGACTTAAAAGGGCTGCAGTGATATATAGGAATGGTAAAGTTCCTGTTAAAATTTTGTGAGCACAATGGTGAAGTCCTGAGACAACTGACACATAAGGATGCAGTTTGGAAATGGACATTAGCTACAGCTCTTCTCCTAAGGGATGACAATCCAGAGGAAGACCTCATGCTCCATTGTAATTTATTAGAGACAGGGTTAGGAGCAGCACTCATGAAGGCAGGACAACATATAGCCTGCGGCAGCAGAGGAATCACACCCACTGAGAGAGTCTATGTGCAGTTAAAAAATGAGAGTTTAGCCATCCTGCTTGGTATGGAGAAATTCTATTAATAAACTTATGGCAGAAAAGTGGAAGTTCAAACTGATTACAAACCTTTGGAAATCATCATGAGGAAGCCACTGTTCAGTGCTAGAAACTTCAGAGAATGCTGCTGAGACTGCAGAAATATAATAAATGTCACATACATTCCAGGTCGATTTATGAATGTAGCCAACACACTCAGTAGTGCTTACTTACCAAAATGTGGATCGGTGGAAACTGAAATTGTGTCAGTAAACATGATTCAGTACTTTCTATATCTGAGAAAAGGCTGCAGAAATCCAAAATGGAAACAGATAAAGACAAAACGCTCCAGTCACTGAAGCAGGTGAAACTCCAGGGATGTCTAAGAGAAATATCACAAGTGGAAGAGGAAGTGAGACCATTTCTTGTTATGCAACATGAGCTCAGTGTATTGGATGGTGTAATATTTAGGAGTGAGCTTGCAGTAATTCCACAGAGTCTGAGATCAGAAATAACGGAGAGAATTCACTTCTCATACCTTCTCATACTTGATCAATTACTGTTGTTCACAAGTTAAAAGGTCATTTTGCATGTCCTAGATGTTATGGTGTCTGATAATGAACCACAGTATTCTTCCCAGTAATTCAAGCAGTTTAGCAAATATTGGAACTTTGAGCACATGACATCATCACCTGTTTATCCACAGATCAATGGCAAAGCATGTTCATACTTAGATGATTCTAATTCACTTTAGTTACGTGCCCATCTACTCCATACCAAATAAATATCACCACCCTGGATCTGGGTATAAGTGTCTGAAGTGAAAAACAAATGCATACGGAGATGATCTGGGTCATGCCTGTCCATATGGTATAAATGCAATTTCACTCAGAGCTAATAATTGCCTTTCTTTCTTTATGTACTGTATATATGAGTGTCTAAAGTAAAATGTTACATTAACCATGTGCAGTGCTGTAAAAGAAATGTATTTGAAACTGCCTGCCAGTTCAGCTAGGAAGTCCTGACATTTACTGTATACGAGCACGTTTAAATTAGAAAATGATGTCATATAATTTTAACTTTATATTTTTTCTCTGATAACAGTTTACATATAAGAAGCTGTATTTCTTCTAACTGCACAAGACTTTTAATGATGAATTATTTTGAGACCTTTGATTGACAATTAATGGGAGAGGGGTGTTACTAGAGTGTACCATTTGTGTGTGCTCAATGGTATAACTGATAAACCTCTTGACTATTATATACAGGTGCTGGTCATAAAATTAGAATATCATAACAAAGTTGATTTATTTCAGTAATTCCATTCAAAAAGTGAAACTTGTATATTAGATTCATTCATTTCACACAGACTGATGTATTTCAAATGTTTATTTCTTTTAATTTTGATGATTATAACTGACAACTAATGAAAGTCCCAAATTCAGTATCTCGGAAAATTAGAATATCAATTAAGACCAATGCAAAACAAGGATTTTTATAAAATGTTGGCCAACTGAAAGGTATGAACATGAAAAGTATGAGCATGTACAGCACTCAATATTTAGTTGGGGCTCCTTTGGCCTGGATTACTGCAGCAATGCAGCGTGGCATGGAGTCGATCAGTCTGTGGCACTGCTCAGGTGTTATGAGAGCCCATGTTGCTCTGATAGTGGCCTTCAGCTCTTCTGAATTGTTGGGTCTGGCGTATTGCATCTTCCTCTTCACAATACCCCATAGATTTTCTATGGGGTTAAGGTCAGGCGAGTTTGCTGGCCAATCAAGAACAGGGATACCATGGTCCTTAAACCAGGTATTGGTAGCTTTGGCACTGTGTGCAGGTGCCAGGTCCTGTTGGAAAATGAAATCTGCATCTCCATAAAGTTCGTCAGCAGCAGGAAGCATGAAGTGCTCTAAAACTTCCTGGTAGATGGCTGCGTTGACCTTGGACCTAAGAAAACACAATGGACCAACACCAGCAGATGACATGGCACCCCAAACCATCACTGACTGTGGAAACTTTACATTGGACCTCAAGCAACGTGGATTCTGTGCCTCTCCTCTCTTCCTTCAGACTCTGGGACCTTGATTTCCAAAGGAAATGCAAAATTTACTTTCATCAGAGAACATAACTTTGGACCACTCAGCAGCAGTCCAGTCCTTTTTGTCTTTAGCCCAGGCGAGACGCTTCTGACGCTGTCTCTTGTTCAAGAGTGGCTTGACACAAGGAATGCAACAGCTGAAAACCATGTCTTGCATACGTCTGTGTGTGGTGGTTCTTGAAGCACTGACTCCAGCTGTAGTCCACTCTTTGTGAATCTCCCCCACAGTTTTGAAAGGGTTTTTTTTTTTCACAATCCTCTTTAGGGTGCGGTTATCCCTATTGCTTGTACACTTTTTTCTACCACATCTTGTCCTTCCCTTCGCCTCTCTAATAATGTGTTTGGACAAAGAGCTCTGTGAACAGCCAGCCTCTTTAGCAATGACTTTTGTGTCGTGCCCTCCTTGTGCAAGGTGTCAATGGTCGTCTTTTGGACAACTGTCAAGTCAACAGTCTTTCCCATGATTGTGTAGCCTACAGAACTAGACTGAGAGACCATTTAAAGGCTTTTGCAGGTGTTTTGAGTTAATTAGCTGATTAGAGTGTGGCACCAGGTGTCTTCAATATTGAACCTTTTCACAATATTCTAATTTTCCGAGATACTGAATTTGGGAGTTTCATTAGTTGTCAGTTATAATCATCAAAATTAAAAGAAATAAACATTTGAAATACATCAGTCTGTGTGAAATGAATGAATCTAATATACAAGTTTCACTTTTTGAATGGAATTACTGAAATAAATCAACTTTGTCATGATATTCTAATTTTATGACCAGCACCTGTACAAAGGAACCTACATGAGAAGAGGAGCTGTCCTCTTAACACTAACTGGTCATACCAGAGAAATGTGCTGTTCATATTGCATTGAAAAGTGGGGTTTCAAAGAGAAGTGGAAGAAACTGAGGATGTGCTCTTGAGGGTTGGGAGAGTAAAGAAAATGTGACATTGATATGTAAGAAAGTGTTTTTCTGCTATGATGTAATTTTTAATATAGTTTTTGAATTGTTGGTTTTTGTATAGGATTGAATATTGAAATTATATACTAGCTGTGTCCTAGAAACTATTGACATCATCAGAAAAAAAATTGGAATGTAGATGTAGCCCAGGTAGAAATGTGCTTAACTAAATGATTTATGTAAATAAGTTACTGATGTAAAAAATGTAAATGTTTGTGTTTTAAACTGTTCATTTTAGTATAGTAGTTCGTTTACGTGGTTATGCAGACTTTTATTTTGATAACCGGTTGGGTAGAGAAAACGGAAGGGGGTGGAAGAACCGGCTGTAGAGGAGAACGGAGAGCGAGGAGGAAAAGAGAGAGCGTGATGCCGAGGTAGTGTAATAGAAAGTTTTGTAGACAAATTATCAGCAAGATAATTTAACGGAATACGAACTGCTGATATAGACAGACAATTTCGATTAGGAGTTCGCAGTGTCTATCCGGCGATGAACCACTCGTTAACTCAGCGAGGGGAAGTAGCAAGGTGAAGAGGCAGCAGCTAACTCAGCTCAACGCGCTTCTGGTGGACATTCGCTTAATTGGAGGCGCTTTTGGATTAGCTCAGCAGTGGTTCCCTGATCAAGGACAGAGGCAGAGGGGTCAGGAGGAATTGTTGGACTGATACCACCATTGCCAAGTAAGGTACCTCTTTCGTTTTATTTGTTATTCCTGGTGGAGTGAAAGGACCGCTAAGTTTTTTTGTCGCAATGCTCACAAGCACCGAATCAGGCCTGCAACGTTTTGTTTCAATACGACTGACAAGACTGAATGTGTTTTTATTTTATTATTGATAGTGTAATATAGTTCCTGATTATTTCCAGTTTATTAATTGTGTTTTGTTGGTTTATAATTAAACGGGGAGTTTATCATTGTTTTATAATCCAGTTTCTTGGTGTTTATTATAAGTTTGTGTAGTATGAACAATTGGTTTGGGAACAAATGTTAACAGGTAACTTCTTCTACTTTAATTTATTTGTTATTACCTGACCAGTGTATTGCTAGAATTAATTAATAATGTTTTGTTCATAGTGACCCGAGACTCAAAATATTAAAGTAATTAAAATCATAATAATTTAGGCATTGGAGTAAAGAACTCGGGGCCCCTTTCTACACACAGTTAGAATAGACAGGCTACATAGAGATGTCAGGTAATTGAAAGGAACTACTCTGGGCATCTCTCTTCTATGAGGTTTCGTTTTGCCGACATGCTTCCCTTGCTTGTGTATTAGCGGCGGGAGGAAAAGTAAAAGGGATACCATTTTGCCGATGTGCTCGCCTCGCTTTTGTTTTAGCATCCTTATTTACTGAGTGTTTTCCACAACAAGGGCCTACTTTTAATTCCTTGGTGTATCATTTACTTTGATGCTCAATTCATATGTAATAGGAATTAATTTACCCTATGACATAAACCTTGTCATTCCAAATCAGGGTAAACTTGGACCAAGTACAATACTAAGTGGAGCAACAAAATATCTCATCGCATGTGCTTTTCAGAAACCGCATTCCCTAGTGTGGGTTGTGGGGGCAGCACGTCAAGCAGGTCAGTCCAGAACTCCCATCACAATATTACTTTTTCATACGTCAGATCAGCAATAATTTTAAATTATTTCTTGTTAAACTATGCTTTGATACGCAGATGTTGTAATTAAAGTTGCAGAGAACTAAAACACTGGGTTTTCGTGAGTTATTTAATACCACTTGTCACAGAAGGCTGGGGGACAGACCCAGCCGGAACGCCTGGAACGACTGGAGGAGAGCTTACGCCTCCTCCAGTTCACGAGGGGGCAACTCCCCTGGTGGCTTTGGGGACCACAGGCACTGAGCATGGAAGATCAACCCTATAGGGGCCCATGGTCACCGCCAATGCCTGATGAGCCCTGGCCCTCAGCACTTCCACCACACCCGGAAGTGCTGGGGGGAAGAAGACCAAGGACACCCGTAGTGCTTCCGGGTGCGCAGCTGGTACTTCCGCCGGCACTCGGGAAGTGCCGGCGGAAGCTAATCGGGAGGCGCCTGGAGCACGGCCGGGTGGGAATAAAACAGGCCGCCTCCCTCCATTCAGTGGCTGGAGTTGGGAGGATGAGAGACGAGGTCTTGGTGGAGAGGAGTGGAAGCAGCCTGAAGGAAGAAGAGGCGTTGGTTAAGGGCCGGGACTTTGGGGGTTGTGTGCTTCACTGTTGTAGATATGATGTACTGTATAATAAACATGTGTGGGTTGAACCATCGCTGTCCGCCTGTCTGTGTCTGGGCCATCTTTCACACACTATATCTAGAAATTGAATAAAGAACGCATCAAAAAACAATTGTTTAACGAGTACTACTTCAAGGCATGGCTGTGGCCACCCAGACCTGTAGGTCATTTTATTTTATAGTCAGGCCACTTCCCAGGCACATGTATTTTTGAAAACTACTGTAAGTCATCTGACCAAATTTTTCATGAATTATGTTACATACTGCATAAAATATACAAACATTACTTTGTCAAACAGCTTTCTAATCTGAACAAACTTTATTATAGTTCATTTTATGTGTGCAAAATTGCAGTACTTGCACAGTAAGATATTTGCTCATGGAAATAAAAAAGTTCAATGACTGGGAGCAAAACTGAAGGTTTAAGGGTCACAGTCCAACATTTTAGCCACGAGACTGTGCTAGGTGTCTTCTGTTTATTATGTTATATTTAAAAATTATAGGAAAGTTTAGAGAATATTGCGATTTTTTCAATAGTTTAGAAATCAGCATTTTTTACCCCAGAGGTCTTAGAAGGAAAGCTTCAATCATCTAATTGTGCAAAAAATGTGAAGCATTAAAAAAAAAATACACAAGAGAATAGAATCACAGCAGGAAAAAACAGCTCAGGTCTCCAGCAATTCAGATGTTCGTACTGCCTACTGTGCTAAATGACCCAACTGCATTTCCACAGTTGTGCAGTCACACACACTCCAAAAATATCTAAATTAATTTACATTTTACCATTAGACATATAAGTGAGTATTTAATGATAACTAACCTGAAGTGCTTATTAAGATGTATTTGCAAAATAAGTACATAAAGGAATTTGTTGCAATTGATTGATTTAAAACAATTGAATTCTTATATATATATATACAGGTATATATATATATATATATATATATATATATATATATATATATATA